>OY757921.1:100862938-101012938 GCA_963585895.1 Sepioteuthis lessoniana | reverse complement strand
AAATTTTCGTGCAACACCGAAGGCTAGAATAACTGCAGCATTTACCAATTTAAACAAGGACACCGTCGAAAAGGTTGGTAGAAGATTCCGAAGAGTTCTGGAGGCTATGGTTAAAGCCAATGAATATTTCTTTCAATAAATTTAATTTATTGTATTTCAGGATATTTTCATATACTTTTGTTAAATATATCTAAAAAATAAAATGTTATAGTTGTTTTTTTACATAACTTAGACAACAATTTACCTATATCACCCTGCACACACACGCACACACACACATATATATATTTAGAGGGAGAGAGGGAGGGAGAGAGAGAGAGAGAGAGCGAGAGAGAGAGAGAGAGAGAAGCACTCGTGGTGTAAAGGTTAACGTTGTCAATTATGATTTTTTTCCGTGAGGGAAGGGAAGGGTAAAAAGGTTTAAAATACCGGTGTAATTAAGTTGGCCTTTAAAATAACTTATTCTATATTTAATAGATAAAAAGCAGACTTTGCCTTGAAGGGTTTTAGTTGCCCATGGAAAGATAGAATCTTTCAATAAAACTGTTCCTCTAAAACGTAAATTTCTTGAGCCCTGTTTCGAATGCTCAGAGATGTTGTTATACAAATATTTCGAGCGGATTCCTTTTATTTTATGATTTTTATTAGCTAGGGTGGGGGTGTATAAAGAAACAAAAAAAAACAGATAAAAGAAAAAAAAAAGGAAAAAGAAAAGAAGATTCTTCTTCCCTGTTACCATCATAATTTTAATAAGTTGATTAGATCGAAACCGAGATAGTTTAGCCTCGGTGAATTTGGACATTTCAAGATATATAGAGGGGGGATTTTTTTTTATTTTTTAGGGTTGGAAGAGCAAGAAAGGATAAAAAAGAGTAAAAAAAATCCCCTCCCAAAACTAGATACCCTAGTCTGGCGAGAGCTGAGTACTGGACAGGAAGATAAAAGCTGTGTAAATGAATAATTTCGAACCATCCATATGTTAAAAAAGAGCTAATGTCCTCGCAGATCACTAAAATAGACAGATCCGCGTATTTGATTGGTTGTTTGCAACAACCAATCAGATGCGCAGATGAGCGGTCAATAATCGTCCAAATAAATAAAAAGCCAATTCAATTTCCCTTTTTATTTTCCTATGTTGCATGAACTGGAGGGTGTATCAGAGACTTATCATCACTGATAGAGTCTGCTAGGGGAGGGGAGTATGATGTTGGAAGACCCAAAACTCTCCAAGGAACCAAGCAAAACATCACTAATGACACCCCTCCGACGCTAAATGTATTAAGGCGTATATTTAATGTATTTTTATTTGTAAAACAGTGACGACCGGAAAGAGACCGGTTGACTAGTTAGGAAAAGACTACTTGACAAATTTGAAAGACAATTGACGGTGAGGAGAGACCACAAAAGGAAGCATGTCAGGGTTGGCAACCAAATGTGTGGATTTAAAAAAATAACGCTATTGACAAGAAATATAAGTGAACACCTCCAGGGGAGCCCGAGAGGGGGAGAGAGAATGAGATCCCCATTAGGACAGATCAATCGGAAAATAACCAAGCCTTGCGTCCACGGACCATGACGACGATATTCCCGTGTGGAAAAAAAAAAAATGAAAAAATATACGAGGATTAAAAATACATCAGGCTCGTATGAAGTGTCAAGTGGAATCAAGCCAGACGAAAGAGGTGCAGGGCCGGGAAGCCCACCACAGTGCCCAGTCCCTCCAAGCAGAGGCTCAAAATTCACCTGGCACACTCAAAACATTTGGAAAAAAGATTAAATGGCCCGTGGCCACAGACAAAAAAAGCATGGCACGATTTCATTTGCGAGATCCTTGAAATAACATCTAAAGGCTAAGTGAATAAAAGATTAATAACACTAAAATAAATGTCAGTCATGCACCGGAACGTTATGGTTATGAAGAAGAGAAAAGGAACGTGACTGGCAAGGAAAACCGAAGAGAGAGAAAAATTAAAGATCTGAGGAAAGACCTAAAAAGTCTCACGAAACAATATAAAAGATCCGCTCTAAAGCACCCACCGATACGTGCATATATAGACGACGTGACGATAACGTTTACATCTTTTATCGGGGCAAGATGGCTACTAAAAGGAATTGAAAAAATTCATCACTTGGACCAGGATGAGCAATGCAACAAAGTCGAGGTTACTTGTGTTAAAAAAAGGGCAAGCTATCGGGTGATCGGTTTAAACCTTCCGGGAAATATATCCCAGCAATAAAGGATAAACCGGCGAAAAGCCTAGGAAAATACTTCGATCAGACCTTGAAGGACGCGGTCGCAATGCAGGAAACTAGAGACAGATTGGAGAGGTGGTTAAACAAAAATGACTAGTCCGGTTTACCAGGACGCTTTAAAGCCTGGATCTACCAGCATGTAGTCTTACCAAAAATCTTATGGCCATTAACTATTTACGAATTCATATCCTACAATGTAGAACAGCTAGAGGAAAGAATTAATTCAAGGTTGCGTAGATGGCTAGGTTTGCCAAAATGCCTTAGCAGCACAGCCCTATACGGCAATTTCAACATGTTACAGTTACCTTTTAAAAGTCTTGTGGGGGAATACAAAGTCGCGAAAGTGAGAACAACAATACAGTTTAAGTTCTCCAAAGATCCTAAAATGCCGGAGCGGGCATCGAAGTTTGTACAGGAAAGAAATGGAAGGCGGCAAAGGAATTAAAAAAATAGCAGAGGAAAGACTTCGAGAAAAAGAAATTTTTGGCGTAGTAGCTACTGGCCGCACAGGCCTGTGGTTTTTCTCCTCAATAAGGTTGCAGGTAAAGAGAAGCAATAATCACTGCAAGGCGAAATATGCAAAGGTGAAGAGGAAAACAGAATGGGAAAAAATGTAAGGATGAGACAACAAGGTGCCTGGACAAGATTGGAGTCTATGATTTATCGGAAAATCAAATGGTCCAATTTATGGCATAATGATGTAGCCATAAAATTTCTCATACGATCCGTATACGATACCCTCCCCAGTCCTGTGAATCTCCACTTAAGGAAGAAAACAAAAAGCCCCTTGTGTCAGTTATGCGGGGGTTAGGGGGTTGGATCACTAAAGCATATTCTGAGTAGCTGCCCGAGGCACTAGCGGATGGGTAATACAGATGGTGCCACGATCAAATACTAAAAGAGATAGTGGTTTACACCTTCCCCGGCGGTCTATCTTAGATCGATCACTGATACAGTCGATGCGTCAATCAGGACTCTTTTCTGATTGACTAGTGTTCAAACTGGCTTGGTGTTCTCTTATCCGGCAGCCCAAAGCTGCCTCACTCTGACAAAACTCTGGTTGTCACTGTTTCTCGCCGTCTCAGTGATTTGCTGCCGATGATAATCTAGCCGTTGGTTTGCCGGTACAAAGGTTATATGGATTATCGTTCTGATCGTCTTATCATCTTTATTCCTGCACCATTGGTCGTGGTGTTTCACACCACCAATGATAAGATCAATGATGATGTCCCGTGGTAAACTTGTCTGATGTAGTTGAAAAATAAGAATCTTAACTCGCAAATAAACTTGAAAATGCAGATTTATTTACAATAGCAGATATATAATCTTTTTCAAATATACAATGTTGAAGCAGGTGTATAAGAAGTAGTGTTGCTGGCTATGAAATGCTGGTAAGTTGAAGTGGTTCTGGTGGATGGTGGGTGAGGAACGTTGTTGCCAAAAACAACAACTATGGATTCGAAACGCACCCTTCAAAGTCTGGAGGCGAACTCATCTTCGGGCAAAACAAGCTCTTGCTTAAATAAAAAAAATTGCCGACAAAATTTCATTTAATTACTCAATATTCCATTATATCTACCCCGCCCTTTCATTTTTCTTCCATCTTGACACTCACACTTGCAAGGTCAACAATGGGCTTTGATAACCTCTAAAAGTTATGTCTGCGTCGTTCTTATTTTTTTGAGTATTTAAGTCTTAATCACACACGCTCCCCAAAACGTATCAATCTACAATTGTTTACAGGAAACGATACAATCATATATATCTTTAACTTCAGAGAATCAAACTACGCGTTTTGCTAAATCTGTCAAACCAAACAGTATTCAAAGAAAAAGGCACCAAATGGCTTTATTTAAAAATCACATTTCTAACCTTCAACTTTAGATATGACGAAATTTTCTGTTTATGCTTTCAGTCATTCCTAAGCACCAGATTTAACTTTAATTTCCAAGGACAGATGCACCATTTACCCCCCCCAAGTATCATATGACTCTCAATTACTAAAGTTGACGGTATATCAGCCTACCGACCACACATATCATTTAGAAAAGATTTTTTTGTAACAAATAAACATTATATAACATACATAGCTGTATGATATTAAAAATTTTTTTTTTTTGTAAATTTTCACAAACGTGGTATAACTATTTTACCAAGTAAATATAAATAAGGACAATTGCAAAGGTGCGTGGGTGAGAGTGGGTTTATCGATGTATGTTACATTTCATTTTGTAACAAAGGAAAAGAATACACAACCTTTCGAATTTTTGGTTTATATTTAAGTAGTTTTCGGTGGTGGTCTTCAGGCTTTTTTTTTTCTTTTTTGGTGGGGGAGTTGTATATATCTTACTAATTTATTTTGTAGGACCTTAAGGATAAGATGTAAATTGTAAGGTTTTAGATGCTGTTTTGTAAATTTTTATAATCAATAAACATTTTAATATTCCATTTGTTGATTTAATGAGTTTATCTCAAATTGGTTGTAATAGTTGCTAAGGTTGTCGGAACCTTTCATAATATAATACATGAGTGAAGGGATTTTTTTTTTTTTAATTTTTTGTCGTGCGTGCGTGTGGGTTTTGATACAGGAAAGGGGAATATAAGTTTTGCTGTTTCGGTCTTTCAGTTGTTTTCAACTATTTGAAGACTAATATCTCTCGATCAGTATTTTCGAGTGTCAGTGATACGCTCTACTGTAGATAGAGAGGGTGATTTCGTTATTCCTGTTTCTTTTATTTTTGCGTAACTTATTTTTACTTATCTATTTTTTTTCGACCCAATTTTTAAAAAAAATTATTTTATTTTATTTTACTTTATTTATTTATTTATTCATTTAAAAAAAATTCTTTAATTCGGAAAACGCTGAAATTGCAGAGAGGATTTTTTTAACAGATGGAAGAAGAAATACCAACTTCATCAAATTTTTTCTTTCAAGTAAAAATTGACCATTAGTTCTGATGCCATATTTGAAGCTATCCGTGTAGATATCGGGATATTTCGAGTATCTTTCGTGGATGGAAAGTTTCTTTTGATAGATTAAGGAGTAAGTATTTCTTTTTGGTGAGTCTTGTTAGATCGAGTATTACCACTCAGTCTGATTGGTACCACCCTTCGCGCAACGGAGGCGTAAGTGCTCTCTCCCATATTGGAATTTTCTATTTTTCTAACTTCCTGAAAGTTCACATTTTTCTTGTTCTTTATTCCAGTATTTCCTTCTCACTTTTGTAAATATCGCAAAATAGTGAGTAAGCCGGATACTACAGTCGGTAGTTTAGACCTTACATGTCATTTGGTACACTTCCTCCATGCGGTACAGTTCCTTTTTGCCGCGAATTGCACGTGTCTGTCGTCCTCTGTAGGCCTCCCTGTGATGTCCATATTTTGAAATTTGAAGCATCTCAGGAGTGCTTGGATATGTTGTTTAACCCTCTCGGGACAGTAGCCGATTTTCACATTCTTGGGAAGATGGAGCTGATAAAGTGTAAGGGTGTAGGTGTTGGTCTTGATTTGCTTACTGCCTTTTCTGATAGTGATTCTTTTGATGTGGGTCACTCACTGTTTTCCCAGGGCTGCTGTCAACACCTCCGTTGTAGCCAAGGCCAGCTCCCTACTTCTGACAATTCCCTTCGATATGTTGTCTTTCATCGGGATATGCTTTACATTCGGTCATATGAAAACTTTTCATCTTGAGGATAAAAACATTTAGGTTCTTTAGGTCTTTTAAAACGACCAGCCAATTTAATCAGATCGGGTCTGTCCGACTGCCCATCTATCTCAGTAAGTGCCAAAATGATGTGTTACTTGACAATTCGGTTGCTAGGCCAAGTACTGCTCAACTACAAGGATCCCGTCCTTAGTCGATACTCACGGGGATGGTCTTATCCCTCTACCATGGTGCAGTCGGCGTATTCTACAGATGGCAGGGGGTGAACGTATAGTTGACAAACTGACAGTCACCAAATACAGTTGACTCTGTATTTACAATATTCAAAATTGGATCTACATATGGTCTATCACCGATGGTGACCATTTTCTTCGTAAATAGAAAACCCCACACACACACACACACACACACACACACACACACACACATATATATATATATATATATATTTCACAGATCCGTCATTAAAGATAACTTTTCCTTTTAGTCAGTATTCGAAAAATGGATTTGAAGCCCCCAACCCCCGGTTGCTATATTCTGTTTCCAAAATGGTCAAATATTCAAATATTTAAAGAGAATAATAAAAAAATGAAATGAAATGAAGAATTTGAGGAACCACATGAATTGCTTTGGGGCACAAACCGACATAATCAATACAAAATCCCATTATAACGCATTGGGTTTTGGGTTTTGGTTTTCTTTAACGTATTTTGCTGTTTTTCGCGTTGCCAGTAATTATAGAGATGTGATGAGCAGAAGAATTTATAGAACGCGCGCACTTAATCAAATCATTGTTTTCCCACAAGTTAGAAGCACAAGAAACTGCAAATAATGACATAAAAGCCCAAATTAAATTACTTTAGACAATCGAAGTGAAAAATATTTTTAAAAAATGAAGCAATAAACAAAATGAATTGAACAAAACAATTAGACGTCAGTTCATACATAATTTACATTGTCATTGAAAAACTGAAAGAAATGCGATGATAAAATAAAATATTTCTTCATTGAATCGTCTAGTGTATAATTATCCATTAAAAATATATATAACATATAATACCGCATCGCGCATAAGAAGAGTTTATTCTAAATTAAAGATACAGGAATTTTACAATCCATAGTGCAACACAACGGATAGTTTACGAATTATTTATTACAAACTCTTTAGCATTGAATATAAAGCCAAAAATATGAATATGTCAGGGTCTAAAAAGTATTGCTTTGGACTAACAATCCTGATAGAAAACAAATTTTCAAAATTAATAAATCTCTTAGATATTGAACACCTAAATTTGAAATGTTTTTCTACAAAAGTCCGTGACGTATTTCCTTAAACATAATTATGTAATTTCATATTTGGTGACAGAAGTGTTGGAATGTTATTTTTTGTTAAGATAATTCTTTTTATAAGATTGATTTCAATTCTAAAGAGCTTGATAGTAAATTATGCAAAATAATAATCAGTTTGATTGTCCCAATTGTTCCATTAAAAATGATTGAAAAACTTGGTAACTTTGGAGTTGAAGAAAATTAATGTTTCATAAAAACTGATTGATGTTTATTTATTTATTTATGATCAAGACTGTATATTTGATGTAGCTGTAGTCTTTGTCTATTCTGGGGGATATATTGCATCTTTGATTGCTGCAATTGTTCTCGGAAAAACTTAACAGATGGTTCTGTAAAAATATCTTAAATTTCAGTGTGTAACACCTAAGAGATTTATCGATTTAAATATCATTGTTTTCCGTAAGGGTTGTCTGTCCGAAACAATAATTCCATGTACTTACTTGACATATTCTGCTTGAAGAACTTGATTGGCCGAATTCAAATAATTATTTACAGCCAGACCAATAATTCGTTGATTATATTTCTTTTAAAATTTGGAAATTTAAATTTTATGTGTTTAGTTGCAGCAACATGGCTTCTCGATAACTCGGTACACTTCTCATTGGTTGAAACACTTTTGGAATTCAGCATTTTATTATGGAGTGATTCTGTACCACTGTATTATGCCTTTTACAATCTCAATTCTCTTTGGAAGTCACGCAGAGCTATTATAGGTAGGTATGAAGGATATTTCACTTGCAAACTCTTTTTTTCTTTAAGATCTGGCTTTTAAAAATGAAGATTTCATAACATCTTTTAAGTTGGAACTTATTCGTCTCGCCGTCAACAATTTATTATACATGATGCTTAACTGTGCGCACGTCTGAATTTAAAAAAAAAAAAAGACTTAAATATAAAAAATATTCAAATGGTCTAGTAAAAGCTCCAAAGTTGGATACTAAATTTCAAAGAAGATCGTTTCCTCTTTCTTAAAGGACTTGTGTAATACAGTCAGCTTCCTAATTCATTTAACCTTATGTTCCGCACAAAATTAAGTTTGTTAAATATAAATGCCAAGTTTTATTTCATATCTACATTCTGTGACAACCAATTTCTTTAACTTTATTGATCAGATATAAAAGTTGAAAAGAGGTTTCTGAATCGTCTAAGAAAAAAAATTGTCGCTTTTAGAATTTGAATAGTTTTAGCCTGCACATGATTACAATATATTGAATTCACGTTGCAGTTTTATTAATAAGTGATCGAAGTCACGTGATTATTTTCTGTTCTAAAAATAGAGAGTAGCTAATAAGTGTCATCGATTATCAATGTATTGCTAAATGTAATGAAAAGGAAAGTGCAAATTGATTTTATGGTAAACGGTCGGATTGAATTAAATGAATTAAGTCATTTTTAAATAAACAATATACTATTATTTTTGAAATTCTGCTTTATATTTATGTAATTTTAAATAATTTGATACTTTTTGATCACACTTCATATATTTAATACGTTTTGTGTAATATTCAAAGCGAGCGCTAAAATAACGTGGTTGCGCAGTGTGAACGGATTAGTAATAAAAAATCTATCAACAGAAAAAGAGACAAGTTGACAAAATATGTCTGATCAGAAGGTTAAATGCGATACAATTCGCGATAACAGCCTTTATGCTATATTTGACAACCGAGCATAAAACAGAGGCTAATGTAATGTTGCAGAAATGATCCGGTAACTCCAGCAGTTACCTAAATGGTTGCAAGAACGGGTCAAGCCTAGCGTCGAGATTGACGGAAGTTGGGATTTCTCGGTTTTTCCAAGTCGTGGACTGAGTCTACAAGACTTACTGGGTAAGAAAGAACCCCAAAGATACAAAACGAGTGGGTTCATTTTGCAACTAAAAATATCCGCTTAAAAACATCTGACATCATAAAATATTCTGTCCCAAATTACACGATCTACATGCAAAAATGCATATGCAGTTAAATACGTGTCTATATGGGTATGTATGCATAGAGGCGTTGGATGTATGTATATGCATGCTAGTGCGAGCATTTGTGTAGCGGTCTGCACAGGCGTAATATATATATATATATATATATATATATATATATGTGTGTGTGTGTGTGTGTGTGTGTGTGTGTGTGTGTGTGTGTACATGGATATGAGTATATTAGTATCAAAATTAAAGCTAAATAAGTTAGAGACGTCGTCGGATTTTTAAAGAAATTACATCAGAAAAGAGGAGAAAATGAAAGGGTTAGTTTTTTTTAATGCACGCAAGAAACTGGTGTCTTTGACGCCAGTTCGGCTAAAATTCACTGGGTAAGAATATTATTAGCGGGTATTCTAGTTCTTGACGAGAAAAACTGCGGAAGCAGCTTTTTTTTTTCCAGATGTCAGATTTCCATATTTTCAAGGAGCAATCAGGAGTTAAATGAGCCGCGAAAGTAGGGTTGTAAGCAGTAGCGGACTGCTATGAATGTTAAGAGTTCTTGAAAGAGACAACAATTGGCTTTTAGTTACAGTGTGATGAGAAAAAATGACCCACCATCCATATTACAAAGTCTCTTATGCTTCATTTCCCCACATCATGAAGAGAGAATAATAAAAACTGTTTTTTTTTCTCGGTTTCTTTGGTCCTTTTTTTCTTTATGGAGCTGACCGATGGTTTTATACAATTTTGACAAAAAAACTGCAGTCGAATAATCAATTCTTACAAACAGGGACAAGCTGGGATTGAGGCCAATTATCAGGTGAAACTGGACGAGTCAGCTACGATACTGCCACAGACGAAATATTCGTGAATTTTCGCTGGACAGCTAGTTGCCGTCACTCGTTTCTACGTATTTCCACAACCCCAATTGTTTGGCGAAGTAAAGAAAAGAAAGAACATTGGGTCCTCTATTTGAGACTAGTGGTGCTTTGTACTTTCCTCAGGCTCAAGACTATCATCATCATCATCATCAACAACATAGCAGCGATCAGTGACAGCGCCGCATTAGCTTAGTAAAGAATAAATCCAAACTGGAATAAGTGGATGTAGAAATATTGTTCTGTACCAATATTTTAATTATTCATACCTTGAAAATCAGTATTCAAAATCTTATATGTAGAATGGATAGTTAAAACCCTGACCTCTGACAGTGGTTGGAAATATACTTCTAACCCTAATCCCTAATCAGTCAAACAAATGTTTGGATCACTATAATTACTACCCATCTCTTGACTCAACTCTTATTCTTGGTTAACACAAAATGAATTATGGATGCCTCACATCGTTTCAAGGTTAACAAACAAGACTTGCAACCCTTTACTAATGACTTCAATTCTCACTGTCTGTTCCATATGACACTAAACTCTCTCTTGCCCAGTCGGCTTGGGTTGTAGAATACTCTGCAGAAGGAGTAACGAGTGTCCTAGATATGACACTAAATAATCTGGCCTGATAGAGTCAAATAGAATTAAACTGTGTACTTATGCTAAAATGAATTGTTTGAAAAAGAACTTTTTTTTAGAGGTAAACTGTGTACTTATGCTAAACTGAATTGTTTAAAATGGAACTGTTTTTGACATTGAAACTCTGTATTATGCTAAACTGAATTGTTTGAAATAGAAATGTTTCTGATATTTAAACTTTGTACTTATACTAAACTGAATTTTTTAAATAGAACTCTTTTGACATTTAACTGTGTGTAAACAAAATTTATACTTATATTAAACTGAACTTTTTGAAATAGAACTGTTTATATGTATAAAAATGGATTTGGCATTAAAAAACCTACCATGGTTGATGTGCCATTAAACCAAAACAAAGCGAAATCAAACTAAACTCTATCTGTTGGTGAGTGTTTCGTTCTGAAGATTTGGGGATGTGGAGCACTCCTTCATTGCCATTACTCCCAAGTCCACTCTTACCTGGAAATTAAGTATATCTTAGGTTGAGGTCTCATAGATCTATTTGAAGAAAATAGAAAAACAAAGTGATGAATTTATTATAATGAAAAGTTACCGTTAAAACTTTTCGGGTTTTGTAAACCTTCATCAGGACTTGAACATGGTGAAAAATCTTGCAAGAAAAATGATGCATGTTATAATAAAATATCGGGAGAAAAGAAAAAAAATATATAGAAAGAAATATCTTTTTTTTAATGAAAAACTGTCATGTGATTGATCAGGCAATGATGTTTTAATGTTTTGAACTTCTTGGAGATGCAACGGACTGAAAGATGATAACAGCAAAATATGCGAAAACACTACTGAGATAAGAAGAGAAGAAAGAAAAGAAAAGAAAAGAAACAAACAAAGAAGGAAAGAAAAAAAAAGCAGGATTAAAATGTAATATCTGTTTATTTCACTCTCAGTCATATATTTGCCTTTGACCAGGATACTCTACAAACCTTCTCTTAAGTACCTTCTATATTGCATAAAATAGAGAGGGTTAAAGTAGTTTGATATCATAGTGATAATGGTTGCGAGTATGAAGGTTATTTGTGGCTTTGCTCATGTGGAAGTGCATGTGTCGCCTCCTTTAAACTAAGTGTCAAAACTGCCTCAGCGGGAAGGTAGTTAAGAAGATGCAATGAAGACGATAATAATCTATTTCACTCCAACAGTTTTTGACACTGGCTAAAGTTGATGCAGAGATTTTATAGAAATTTGTTGAATTTAATGATCAATAATATCTCTGTTGTTTACTACATTCTCACTTTAAAAAATGATGATAACAAGTTATCTCGATTGCAATCCTTTGGACGGGTGTGAATGATTTGGTTTTATCTCCTAATCTTTATTATTACAGCTAATCCTTGAGAGTTTTTCACATCAGTGTTAGCTGATGATCTTTCACTGGAGTTTGAGTCGCAGCAAGTCTTCTCAAGTTTCCAGACCTCTTTTCAGGATTCTGGCTGATCTCAATAATGCAGTAGTTTGAATGGTTTCCACTCGTCCTCTAATTTCCAAGTCCTCCAGTCCTTTTACCAATCCTTTGGTGACTGCACCAAAAACATCAATTACAATTGGTAAAATGGTTACTTTCCTATTCCACAGTTTTGTCAATTCCCTAGCAAGGTCCAAATATTTGTCCCTCTTTTCCCATTCTTTCAATTTTACTCTGTGGTCAACTGGGACAGCAAAGTCCACAGTTTTTCAAATTCTCTTCTTTTTTTGGTTGATTATTATAAGGTCTGGTCATCTGGCCGAGACGAGGTGATCCGTTTGTATCTCAAAATCGCTGACGAGTTTGTGTGTCTCATTCTCCAGGACAGATTCTGAGTTGTGCATATAACATTTGTTCGTAGGATCAAATTATTATTATCATTATTATTATTGGTCCTTTCCCAATTTTTGAAAAAAATAATCGGGTACAAATCGACGATCACAAATGACAGAATAATGGAAATTGTAATTTACATTTATTGAAAAATAAAAGAATAAAATTTTCGGACCTGCAACTTTTTAGTTTCTCCTATAAAGCAAAAATGTCGAGAAGAGTCCTTGAGTTCGTGCAACAGATATCCGCAATTTAGTCAAATTCATTTTTGAATGCGACATCGAAAACTGATGATAATGTGCGCACATTCCTCCAAAGTGATTGTTTGAATCTTCTCAGTGTAGCTGCCTTCAATGCAGCAATGATGCTAGGGTTTCTACGGTAGATGTTGTCCTGGAAGAACACCCAGAAGAAGAAATCTTGGGGTTCAGGTCAGGCAAGTAAGGTGGCTGATGAGACGCTCTCTCTATGGTAAGAGGCTGACGACATTAATTTGTTGTTAGCTTTGACCCTAGCAGACATTGTTCGGCTGGGCAACCGTCGGGTAGGAGAGCTGCATCGTTTACACGATTGTCACTCGTTTACAGCACGGGACTTTGCTGTCCAGTTTAAGCTATAATCAGGCGACCTCGCCAGGACCCAGTTTTAGGTCCATATCCAGCTCTGCTCATCAGACCCACATTGCACTAAGTGGGCCGAGGATCAGCATAGACCAGCAAGGTTCGAGCCTCGGTTCGTACCCGAACTTCCTCTCACCTAATCCCCACTATAATCGACCTTCGGATCATTGACCTTGTGTCAAGTCCTGTCTGATGGGAGGCAGAGACAAATAAAGCCCTCTCTGTGGAACATTGAGTGATGAGGAGCTCACTCCTGTTAGAACCACTGCCACGTGGGTCCCCTTTTCTCCATATCGTCCTTGGTCTGTTTGTGCTTACACTGGATTTGATAGGGATAAAGTTTTAGATTCTTGATCAGAATGTACCAAACAGAAAATACAGAGATTCTAAATTCTTAGAAAAGAGAAAGAGAATCAAGTCAACGGGGAAAATTTTGTTTCAGAACTTGTGAAATGTCATGTACATTAGAAAAATATGAATTTATTTTCCATCAAGAAAGTTCATGTGCTCCTATTGATTATTAGAGTGGCACAAGTTAAATTCCTCAAAAAAATTCATTTAAAATGAAGACTCTACATTTTATATAGTTAACTGTGCCTCAGTACATTGTTACTGATTTTACACAATATTACACTTGATGCACCCCCCCATATATATATATATATATATGTGTGTGTGTGTGTGTGTGTGTGTGGATATATTTATACTGTTCTGCTGTTCAGAATTTGAGCTGTTTTCATTTAATAAACGCTTTGTAAACAATTATTCATTTTTATGCTTACCATACGCATTCACTAGATAGATAGATAGATAGATGTGTTGGTGGCTGCTGAAAGGGTCTAAGAATCTTAATCAGAGCCGACTTAAAATATCATCATCATCATCATCACCATGTCGCGCTGGTAGCACGGATATCCCTTACCCTCTCTCGCCACTCCTCCCTAACGTTCATCGCCCTAGGCAGGTCTTCTGGACAACATCCCGTATCCTCACATAGCTGCTGAATGTATGTTCGTGCTGTTCGTCCTGCTTTTGCACGGCCATGTGTGGGGGTCCATAAGATTACATCTCTTATGAGTTCGTCCCTGCTTCTCCAGCAGTGTCCTGCATGTCTGGTTCGTCTAACTTGAATAGTTTTAGATAGGAGGCAGGTGGCCGTACAGTTGGTGTTTTGTGGGGTGTTGCCGCCAGGACTTGTTTAAGATTGCACGTAGCATTCTTGTGTAATTGCCGTCTAGCTTCTTCTCCAGTCGTTTTGTTAGCGTCCATGTAGTGCAGCCATATAGCAGTATCGATGTGACCGCTGCCTGGAAGAAACTGCATTTCATTTTATCGGTTAGGTCTGATTTCCACATAATCGATAGCCTATTGATAGCTGTCCATGCTTTCGTTAACCTCGTTTCGATGTCCTTTTCGGTTAATTCGACGCTGCTTCCTAGGTAAGTGAATTTGTCTACTAGTTTAAGAGGGGTTCCTTCTAGAGTGGAGATGTGCCCCGTTTGATTATAGCACATATATTCCGTTTTGTGTGCATTAACATAGAGGCCTATGCCTGCGGCTGCTCGTTCCAAACTATGCAGTAGTGTTTCGGCTTGGTCAGGTGTATTTGCCAGTATCGCTATGTCATCGGCGTAGTCGGCGTCGGTAATTGTTTTTGCGGGGTACCTTCTGCTTCTTTTCTTCGTCAGCTCGAAGCCATTCTCTTTGATTTTGTCAATCGATGTTCTAAGTACGTAGTCTAGACAAATGATAAAGAGGTACGGTGCCAGCGTGTCCCCTTGTAGTACTCCTGCTACAATGTCGAAGTATTCTGTGTCTCCATCTGCTGATCGTACTTTTACTTTAGTGTTTCTACAGAGAATCGTTATTGCTGCAACGGTTTCTTTCGGTATGCCGTACGCTAGTAGGATTTGTTCCATCTTTCCTCTGTGAATGGAATCGAAGGCCTTGGTAAAGT
Source organism: Sepioteuthis lessoniana (assembly GCA_963585895.1). NCBI lineage: Eukaryota > Metazoa > Mollusca > Cephalopoda > Myopsida > Loliginidae > Sepioteuthis > Sepioteuthis lessoniana. The sequence goes on along the minus strand of OY757921.1, from coordinate 100,997,846 downwards.
CGACAGGATTTCATGTATAACGAAATGTAGAATTGTCTGGTGGATACCAGTATTATGTGAGGTTATTTGCCTTTATACTGATTTTTTTTAAATATAGCGAGTACTTTTATTATAAAGGAGGGAGGAAAGAGATAGAAAGAAAAAAGAAAAAAAAACATCTCTATGACTTTACTCCTTATTACACCTCTTCTCTAGATTTTTTTTATTCAATGAATTATAAAAATTAATGTGGGAGTAACTGACACTGCAAGATTATATATATATATATATATATATGTCTTTATAAACAAGAAATGGAAAAATAGTGCGATGAATTGCGAGGCATACTCCTCTTTCGAGGGTGTGTCCTCCGATCATCGAATAGTCACGGCCAAATTACGACTAAGCCTACGAAAAAACGCCACACGAACAGCGACCACTAAGCACTATGACTGGGCCCTACTTAACAACAGAGATATTAGAGACAAATATGTATTAGAATTAAGAAACAGATTCGAGACACTACAAGAGAAGACAGAAAAAGGTACCCCAAATGACGAATATGAGAATTTTGTTGATGCACACCTCGAGGCGGCATTAAAGTGTATTCCAACAAAACCTAGAACGAAATATAGAGTCCCTTGGGAAACGCTAGTGGTTAGAGAAAAACGTGCACATGTGAAAACTGCCTCCAAAAGCTACCGGAATAACCCAACAAACACAAATGCCCGAAAACTAGAAAAGGCACAATGTCAACTAGCAGGCATATGTCTAAAAGAACAGACAGAATATATACAAAATCAGATAGATAAGATTTGAGACTCGGTGGAAGATAGGTAATCTAGGATAGCCTGGCAAACAATAAACGAAGTGAGTAGAAGGAAGAGCACAGCCAAAGCAAAATTGAAAGCTGCAAACCAACAAGAAAGAGTAAAACTGTGGAAAAAGCATTTCGAAAATCTACTAGGAAACCCACCGAAAGTAACGAATGAATCGATCACCAGAATTATCAGAAAGCAATTAGACATTAAACTAGGGCCTTTCACCAAAGAAGAACTAGACTCGGTTCTTAGAAAAATTAAAAATAGGAAAGCTGCAGGGCTTGACGAGATCCCCCCAGAAGTGTGGAAGACTAGACAATTCGACGACATACTGCTCCGACAATGCAACGCAGTCTATGATCAAAATAGGATAGAAAGACGGATGGAGGGATGCATCCTTCCTTTCCCTAAAAAGGGGGACCTCGGACTAGCCAAGAACTACCGAGGTATAACACTTACATCCATAGCAGCCAAAATCTACAATGCCCTGCTACGAAACTGCATAGAACCCAAAATAGACAACATCCTTAGGAAAAACCAAAACGGCTTCCGAAGAAATAGATCCACAACCTCACAAATATTGACCATCCGTAGAATCCTTGAAGGCGTACGGGCAAAAAACCTACAGGCGACATTACTATTTGTCGATTTTACCAAGGCCTTCGATTCGATACATAGAGGGAAGATGGAACAAATCCCACTAGCATACGGCCTACCAAAAGAAACCGTTGCAGCAATAACGATTCTTTACAGAAACACCAAAGTGAAAGTACGTTCACCAGATGGAGACACAGAGGAGTACTACAAGGGGACACGTTAGCCCCATACCTCTTTATCATCTGTCTAGACTACGTGCTTAGAACTTCGATCGACAAAATCAGAGAAAATGGCTTCGAGCTGACAAAGAAAAGGAGCAGAAGGTACCCCGCAAAAACAATTACCGACGCCGACTACGCCGATGACATAGCATTACTGGCGAATACACCTAACCAAGCCGAAACACTACTGCATAGTTTGGAACGAGTCGCCGCTGGCATTGGCCCACATGTCAATGCACACAAAACGGAATATATGTGTTACAGCCAAACAGGCGACATTTCCACACGAGACGGAACCTCTCTGAAACTGGTAGACAAATTCACCTACGTAGGAAGCAGCGTCTCATCAACCGAAAAAAGACATCGACACACGACTAACAAAAGCATGGACAGCTATCGATAGGCTCTCGATCATATGGAAATCAGACCTGACTGATAAAATGAAACGCAGTTTCTTCCAGACAGTGGTCGTATCGATACTGCTACATGGATGCACTACTTGGACGCTTACTAAACGGCAGAAGAAGGTAGACGGCAATTACACAAGAAGGTCGAGAGAAATATTAAACAAGTCCTGGCGGCAACACCCAACAAGGCCCCAACTATACGGCCACTTGCCTCCTATCACGAAAACTATACAAGTTAGACGAACCAGACACGCAGGACACTGCTGGAGCAGCAAGGACGAACTCATCAGTGATGTACTGCAATGGAACCCAGCATATGGCCAAGCAAAAGCAGGACGACCAGCTCAAACATACATACAGCAGCTATGTAAGGATACGGGATGTAGCCCTGAAGACCTGCCAAAAGCGATGAATGATAGGGAGAAGTGGCGAGAGAGGGTCAGGAATATCCATGCTAGCGGCACTACATGATGATGATATATATATATATATATATATATATATATATATATATATATATTTGTTTGTTTGTGTGTATGTGTCCGTGCGTGTTTAGAAGGGATGTTTGGTAATTATTATAACAGAGCCAAGATTATATTGAAATTTTTATTCCTTTCTCAGTATATAAAGACGCGAGAGATGGTTGAATCAATTTCTACAGTTTAAAACCACAACAAAATTTCCTAAATAATCTAATATAGTTGATTCAGAAACGTCTTTATGTATTTAAATTAATTATTCCACCTACTATTAAATCAATTCACACTTTCCATTTTATTACATTTGGTACTATATCAATAATCGATGACGGTCAATAGCGATTAAACTACTCTTTATTTTTGAAAGAAATAATCACGTAACTTCCATCAAATATCAGTAAGGTTCAAATCATTGTTTTCTCGTTCGCGTCAAATGGAAGTGAATTCTAAAAGCCGTGTTGTTTTTCTTTTAGCAGAATCCAGAAACCTCATTCCGACTTTTAGTCTTGAACAATCAAGTTGAAGAAATAGATTGCAATATAAAATTGAATTTGGTATTTATATTTACAAAGCATAATTTTGTATAGCTGACAAAACTAAATAAATGAATAGAGAGTTTAACGCACATCATGGTCTTCTCAAACGTTTTGCTTGATTCCCCTCCCCTTGAGACCAAGTTCTATTTCCAAACAAATTAACTGAATATTGAACTACAAAATGCAACTAATTTACAAATGTTTGATATAATTTACGGGAGACTATAAATGCAAACGCATTTTTGATTCATGAGACTTTTAAAATGGAAACAATGGGCTCGACTTTTAAAATGTTTTCAGTTTCAATATTAAAATACAGAAAATTTGTGACTAATGGAATATTAAATCATATGGGAGCATCAACATCAGCAAATACCTGGCAAAACTGAAACTGTCTTAACCAGCGAAAATCTGAACCCCTTCGTTTAAATCCGTGTTTCTAATATTAAGTTCATTCCATAAAAAATCTGTCACTATTAATAAGAATGAAAATTTCAAGAGTTTTATTTTAATTTTATTTCTTCATTGTTTTTCTTTCTTTATTCTTCTTATTAAAAAATCTTTTAAAAGACATCTCATAACCTATTATGAAAAAGGCTATATTAGAATTATCTATTTCGATAAAATAATTCATTTAGAATATATTTGTTTTTAAATGTTTTCTTTCGTGAATATGTTACTGTATGCATCATTAACGAAGTTGAAAAAACCCGGATGACTTTGGTTAGAGCCAGATCGTTCATTTATTTAATTAACTTAATGTTCTGAACAGGTATTTTGTGAAGAGCACAACACGAGAGGCCATCCCACTTCATCAGGAATTTTGCCCAGTCGGCTGGGGCTGTAGAATACACCGACTGCTTCTCTGCAGAGGGGTAGGACACCCCACCCACCCAACGAGTGTCCTGATATGACACTAAACAATCTGATGGTGAGGTTCCAGCAGTGCTGGAGCTTTGGGGAATGCGGAGTACCCTTTCATTGCGATCGCTCCCAGATCCACTCTGGCCCGGAGTGGTAGCACCTGATAGGGCCCTATCTATGGGTTAAATAGAACTAACAGCATACTTATGCTAAAATGAATTGAGTAAACTGAATAGCTTGAAATAGAAACGTTTTTGACAATTAAACCGTACTTACACTTAAATTGCGTGCTTATGCTTAACTGATTTATTTCAAATAGAACTGTTTTTCGACATTAAAACTGTATTTACACTTAACTGAACTATTACATATAACTGTTTAAATAGTTTGAAATGGAAATGTTTTTGACAATTAAACTGTGTACTTATGCTAAACTGAACTGTTTTCAATAGAACAGATTATTTACATAAAAATGGATTTGGCGTTAAATAACCTACAAAGGTCGATATGCCATAAAACCAAACAAACCAAACCAAACCTTCATCAGGAATTTTGCTTGATGTACGGTATCTAGCAACTAGTTGACATGATCCAGCGATTTGTACCTGTTATAAAGGGATTTATAAGTAGAAGCGAGTAAATTCATCGTTTCCATCTATGGATGTATATTATACGTATGTTAATGTAACGCCATAACATCCTGCCAAAATCTAATTCAACTCCTGTATGTGTATCACTTTGAGAAGCCCTGCGCTACTCCTTCAAGAAGAAGAAGAAGAAGAAGAAGAAGAAGAAGAAGAAGAAGAAGAAGAAACCGATCTGCTGGGAAAATCAGTGGCCGAAATCTGGGCTTTTCCTAAGCTTGAATGTAGACCACTTCAACAAGTGGAAAATACATAATTACCTCAGCCATGAAATGATTATTTTATCTAGCAAAAGCTTTCTTCTTCAACATTAGATTCCCATAATTTACAAATCTGATAATGCTGTGTTAGCCGAGTGATATTGATGTTTTGGTTTTGGCTGAGAATCGATATAAATTTAAAACATCGAAATTAAATGCTCCAAGTACGAGTTATCAACAATAGTAGATAATTAGAGATTCATTGAAGTCACATTCACCACTCAGAATCCACTAGCATCTTTATGGGGAAGTGAAACGATAATATGAAAAGCAAAATGTCTTGTCCAGTCATTGAAATTGAGTAGCCGAGTCCATGTTCTTGAACAATAATTGTTGCGCCACAAACACCCACCTACCCCCGAAGTGAGTTGCTTTTATACCTATCCGTCCATTCACCTGAAGTGAATAGATTTTAGAAGTTCTGATCTTAAGTGATGGGCTTCTATCTTTTATTTATTTTTTCAAAGTAAGTCTACCAATGTTCCATCAACCCGGAAATTCAGTAGTTTTTTAAATGATAATTAGAATCTCATAAACAGGATTGGACTTGATATTAGACTTGATGGCCCTCATGCGTGATGCTGTCGAATACACCGACTATGTCTCTGCACATAGGTAAGACCCTCCAAGGAGTGTCCTAGATATGATATTAAACCGTCTGATAGTGAGGGCCCCAGTCCTCCTTTCATCGCCATTGTTCCCAGGTCCACTCGGACCCGGAGTGTTAGCACCTGATTGGTACTAGATGTATGAGTCAAACTGAACTCTCTGGCATTTAAACTGTGAGCAAACAAATGCTTTACCTAAGATTGAATTGTTAAAAATAGAACTGTTTGATCATTTACCTGAGTGTAAGAAAATGACAGATATTTAATTGAATTCTTAGCCATCATCATCGAGTCACACTGCTAGTATGGATTTCCGGGACTCCCTCTCTCTCTTTCCATATTTACCAACCCCTCTGCTCGGGCAGGACATGACACAAGTTCAATTTTTAAGTGGAGTTTAGCTGGTTTGAATTCAGAATTTTCCTTCTCCTAGACTAGTTGCCTCACCAAGGCTGAAGAGTCAGTCTGCCCTACTATTTACCCATAGCTGAATGGGCTCTCTCTCGCTTCATCCATTCCCATCATCCATCGCTTCCGTTAGGTCTTACAGACTACATCCTGTGTCCACACTGTGCTAATGTAAGTTCTTGTTGGTCGGCCAACACTGGTACATCCATATGAAGGGATCCATATGAGAAAGTCACTGATGAGTTCCTCCTTGATTCTCCAGCTATGTCCTGCATGTCTTGTTCGTATAGTTGGAACCATCTAACCGTGTGTAAATGAATGAGTAATGATGAATTGAATTATTAGTATTATATAGCAATACTTGAAAATATTTGTGTGCAAATGAAGCAATAGTTTTGAATAAAATGCTTAGTATTAAATAGTTATACTTGAAACCATTTCACTGTCTGCAAACAAATGATTAATATTGAATAGAATTAGTAGTGGTTGATAACAATAAGTGAAACGTTTTAACTGTGTAGAAACAACAGCAATACAAGTGTACATACAAATTAGTTCTAACTCATTTAAATATGAAATTTACCAACAAACTATTCACGTACAAGTCATATGTATATCCATTTTAATATGCACTTACTAATGACTGATGATAAGCTGTTACTGTTCCATAGCAATACTTGAAACCATTTAGCTGTGTGCAAACAAACCTGAAACTGTGCAAATACACTAAGGCTTTTTAAAAATGTTATTTACAAAATATTTATAAATCATATTTGATATATATGTATAAAGAGCATTTGGTATTAAATAACCTACAAGAGTTGATATGCCATCCACATCGAACAAACCAAAACAGGATTTTAAAAAGTGTTTTTATAAAATCTTTTGGAAGGGTTAAAGAAACTTTTAAATTGATATGACATGTATGTTGAACCGTAGGATGAATATGTAGAATAGCATGTACAATTCAGTAACAATAGATCAACGAGACTAGCCAAGAAACCATTGTATAATGATGAGACGCCCACGATAAGAAACCCTACTGTAGACTAACACTGATTAATTTTTGTTTTTGGAAACAAGCCTCACAGAGAAAGCATCTGGTGCCGAGACGTTACAATTTGCCAAGTGAAAACATTAACTTTGTGTTCCATATAAGATTGTTTATTTTTGGCCATCATCTACCGTAGATTACTGATATAATGGTATGGAAAAATCAAATCATTATTATCCACAATACAATCATGTTCTGTATGAAGCACTTTATTTTATAACAAATATATCTTAAAGGTTATTCTGCAAGAATTGCGTTGAGAAATATAACACCAGATTGAACAACACTGAATGACATGAATATCCTCATAATAATAAATTCAATGTAAAAAAGAATTAGGAAAATAAAAGAGATATAAAGAAGTTATTTCTTTCAGTCTCTGTCTCTCTGCCTCTATATTTATATATAAACACACGAGGGTAGTTTAAAAAGTTTATATGCTGGAAAGTTCATATGATGACGTCACATCTGCTGTTGATGACGTTTTAGCAATGCGACCAAAGCACTGCAACATCGATAAAAGAGGTGTATCGACCGCAAGGAAATTAGGTTAAAAAACTAAACCTCATTTGGTCACATTTAATGAGAGTATCATGGTCAGCCTTATAGACTTTTCCTCGTTAATAAATTACAGGTTATACTTGTTATACTTCTGTCTATACAATATTTCTTGCAGAGTTTTATTAATAGTCATTATAGTGTCGTATGAATCATAATAATAAAATGTTATTTAAAGTAACAAGGAGATAAACATTACTGTTTAAACGTAACATATAAAGATAACGGCCTTAAAACAATAAGTAAATTTCTAAACTCATCTATGGTATGGCTTTGCATATAATTTAAAGGTTCAGTGGAGATAACCGTTACTCGCGCAACAATCAATGCTCATGTAAACATTGAAATGATGAATAATTTTCTTATTCTACCGATAGAAAATTGGTTTGGTGATGATGAAGTCATTTTCCTGGACGATAATGTATTTTGTCACAGGATTAATGCTTTTCATGAGGAAAAGTATATGAATCAATGACATGGCCAGCAAACAATTGGGATGTAAATCCAATTGAAAATTTATGATGCAACTTAAAAAAAGGTCCATTGGAATGCCGAGTCCGTGAAAAAAGATCTATTAACGGTCATCAAGGAGAGTTGAAATCACTTTGATTATGAATATTGTTTTAAATTAGAAAAAATCCATACCTGAAAGAATTAAGCCTATCATAAAAACTCGAAGAGGGGGCCAGCTTAGTATTTTTTCTAATCTTTTTAATTTCATACTTTTTTACTCAATATTTGGTTATTCCATAGTATTTTTCTCTGCATGGCTTAGAAAAAATATATCATTGTTTTAAATAATTTGATCTAGTTTGTTTAAAGTATACTTTATAAAACCAGAACGCTCAGCAATTAAATAAATGTGGGCTGGGCATTGAGAATACCTTCCCAGTTGTGCTAACAGTTGGTTGTGTGTGGCGACTCACAATGCTTGAGGACAGGATCTCGTGACCCGGATGCCATTTGCTCATATGACCTGGAACTTTCTACTTTGACCCTTATTTGGGCTAGATGGGCGGTCGGAAACGTCCAACCTGATCAATCTTCTGGTCATGTCAAGCCCTAGCACATATATGATTAAATTCCGACCGCATTCTTCGGATTGCTCTTATAGCAAACAAACACCTTTATTTTAAAGGTGCAAAAGTCGGTGGTCAATTGCGTCGAGAGAAACAAGACTTTAACCTCAGTTAACTTGAAGGCATTAGGTTTTGACTACTGAAAGCGTGGAATTAGTAGGGTCTCGAAATTTCCCTCCTGAAACGAGTATACTGGCCGATGTATCTCCGTCTCAACTTAGGCGAATGAGTGTCGGCTTGGTAAATTCCTATTAGAAATTAAATTCTCCAGTAGGTGGTGGAGCACAGGGACAGTGAAAAAATTAACAACACGTATGGCAATACAAACAAAATACCAAAATAAAATCTCTTTGAATCTGATTCAGGAAATAACAGAATTTCCAAGATTTATTTGAATAGAATCACTGGAGGAAAACCTTTGGCCAAATGAAAGAGGCTGTGACGAAGGTCATTGACACGCCCACACAAGAGGACTTCCATGGCGCCTTCCAGAAGTTGTTGGAACGGTACAACAACTGTATTGCAGCCGGAGGAGATTACTTCGAAGGGGACTAGAGTTTCATGTGTGTACTATCAATAAAAGTGCCCATACGAAAAAAGTCTGAAAACCCATCGTATGTACCTCGTATATGTAGAGAGAGGAGAAAAAGAAATCTAACCCAAAATAGTGACTTCTATATAAACCCATACAAAACCTGAAAGCATTCAATTAACAAACATGAATGAGTTCAATGGTTGGTTGGTTTTTATGGCATATCAACCTTTGTAGGTTATTTAACGCCAAATCCATTTTTATGCAACTCGTCAGTTCTATTTCAAACATTTCAGTTTAGCATGAGTACACAGTTTAATTGTCAGAAATATTTCTATTTCAAGCTATTCAGTTTATTCAAACAGTTCTAATTCAACCAAATCAGTTTAGTACAAGTATAGATGTTGTTTACACACAGTTAAATATCAAAGCAGTTCTATATTAAACAATTCAGTTTTGTTAGTAGAGTTTCAATGTCAAAAACAGTTCTATTTCAAACAATTCAGTTTAGTATAAGTACGCTGTTTAAATGTAAGTACAGTTTAATTGTCAAAAACATTTCTATTTCAAACTATCAAGTTTAGTCAAACAGTTCAAATTCAAACAATCTAGTTTCGCATTTTAGTTCTATTTAACCCATAGATACGACCATATCAAGTGCTATCATTCCGGGCGAGAGTGGACACAGGAGCAATGGCAATGAAAGGGTGCTCCACATTCCCCAAAGCATCATTGGAACTTCACCATCAGATTGTTTAGTATCATATCCAGGACGCTCGTTGAGGGTTTTTTACCCCTCTGCAGAGGCGCTGTAGGTGTATTCTACAGCCCCAGCCGACAGTGAAAGAGTGATTTCGAGTCTCATTGATTGCCCCATTCACATGGCCCTGTGCCACATGCGTTTTCTGACGAAAGCAACAAGCTGGAAACATACACCTATGTAAGAAATAAATAAGTAAAAGTTCTTAAAAAATAGATCTCTAGGTGGACCTATTCATTTTAAAATATTTACTTTTTTCTCTCTTTGGACCTACCACGAAAAATATTTTACATATATATATCGTTTGCCTTTTTATAAATAAAATTACTCAATATCGGCGATAGATCCAAATGAATTTAGCGTAGACGGCTCACGAGCAAGTAATTGGCAGTCAAAAAAAGGTTTTGATACCTGTGATTTCAAACACACTCTCTCTCTTTAGATACTGTAATTAGGAGTGACGAGAGAGGGTCAGGGATATCCGTGCTACCAGCGCGATATGATGATGATGATGATGATGATATATACACATGTGTGAGGGTGTATAAAGACATACACAAATGTGCGTGAGTGTGGGTGAGAGTGAGAGAGACTCCGTGGGAGATATATTCCAAAACCTTTTGTGGATGCCTGAAAACGTCGACAATATATTCCCTAACTCAATATTTTCAATTTTTTTCCATATATTCAAACAGATGTTTAACTTAAATAATTCGACATACTTTGAGAATAAAGGTAATTACTTATAATAAAATAAAATAAGTTTAGCAATAGCCAAATTAATGCCAATGATCGAAGATTCGTTGATTTCGTAGATTTAATGTTCTTATTGAAAAAAATTAACGTTTCAACTTAAAAAGAAAACAATATGATTTCTTTTTGACGAGGCTCTAGCGACAAAACTCCTGCACTTTAATACCAGTATTAAAAAAACTTTATGAATCATTTGCTGCTATGTTTGACCGCAGATAACTGATGTTATAGCTAAGAAAGCTTTTATATTAAATGATAGATGTGACATATCCATATCTATTTGGAGGTGGTCATAGTTTTATGGATACCCTCGTAAGAAAATGACACAGAGACCAGAGTTCAAAGCCTGGAAGAGGCTGATTGTATTTCCAATTGGGCTAATACTATTGAGAAAGATATGAGTCCAATTATTCGGACCCTAGTTATAGGTAAATATTAGGAAATACTTTTTTTTTAAACTTTGATATGGCAACTAGTCTGGGAGAAGAAAAAACTGAATTCAAACCTGTTAAACTTCGATTAAAAACTGTGTCGCATATTGCTCCTGTGGAGGGTTTGCTATATATATATATATATATATATATATATATATATATATATATATATATATATATATACTATTCATCGGTATCTCTGAAATATACACGATATTGGATGTGCTGCACAAAATTTCAATGAATCTGGTTTTCACTGCTTTAAAAAGATAATTCTCACAAATGGAAGCAGCAAAATCCATACTGCAGTCGCTTTGTATACAATGTTTAAATTTTCCGAATATTAGAGCAGCACTTCATATATATATATATATATATATATATATATATATATATATATATATATATCTCTGCGGTTTATGGCATTCAATAAATCTTACTTTTTTTGCATTTGGCAACATTTCAATTTCTTTGCAAATAACGATTATGGGTGAAAAATTGATATCTCCATAACTCTATATTCCTTTTGAAGGAAAGCGCCTCCACTAGAACGAGTATTTTACTTACAGCAAGTCTGCTCTTCCATAGATTTTCAAACTTGTCGGCTCTGAGCATTTTCTTTCTCCATCGTTATAGAAGCAATTGTTAAATCACGAAGAGCGTCTTTGAAGTAAGCAACAAAAGGAAAGCCTGCGAGATATGATAAGATATATATTTCTTGGCTCAATAGGATGGATTATCCTAAAATACACAGGGAAACTTGTTTTCGTATCGTATTTTTAATTCATCAATTGAGAAAACTGAAAAAACCCGCATATATATATATATATATATATATATATATAATTATATATATATATACATATACATATATATATTTTATTTTTTACAAGTATGTATATACATATATATATATATATATATATATATATATGTGTGTGTGTGTGTGTGTGTGTGTGTGTGTGTGTGTACCTTATACCTGTTGGTATTTTTCTACACAACATTCTGTTTGCATTCTATCAATGTTGCATTGAAGCGATTGAAAAGCCTTATTAGTTATGCACAAAGAAAAAGGTAAAGAGAAAAAGATGGATGTATTTGGATATTGTCAGCCTCCTTTTAATCAGAAAAGTATCAAGATGCTGGCATATGCATTATTGCCTCGTTGGTATTGTAGATTTTACAAGTAAATCAAAGTGCTGAAACCAGATATTTTGCTTCTACTAAACTTTTAAATCGAGTTTGAATTTTTCACTTTAAAACTCAATATTCTGAAAAGATTTTCTTTATTTAGTCTCGGAAACCATCTACATATGTGCTAAGTAAATAAGAAATTGAACAGAACGATCAATCTATCAATGAAGCAAATGATATATATATATATATATATATATATATATATACGAGGTGCATACGATAAGTTTTCAGACTTTTTTTCGTATGGGCACTTTTATTGATAGTACACACATGAAACTCTATTTCTCTTCGAAGTAATCCCCTCAGGCTGCAATGCACTTGTTGTACTGTTCCAACAACTTCTGGAAGGCACCATGGAAGTCCTCTTGTGTGGGCGTGTCAATGACCTTCGTCACAGCCTCTTTCATCTCCTCAATTGTCTCATAACGACAGCCTCTGAGCTTAGGGAATAACCAAAAGTCACAGGGAGCAGGGTCTGGACTATAGGCAGAGGAACTGTGTTGATGCCTATCTTGGTTAAATAGTCTGTTACAAGGATGGAGTTGTGGACTGGTGCATTGTCCTGGTGGAAATGCCACTGAACCGATTTGAAGAGTGCTGGCCCCTTCCCTAGGATTCTCTTCCTTAACTCCCTTAAAACCTCAACATAGTAACCCTAATGCTTTGGCCAATCAACTCTAGTGTATTGACTTCCTTACTCCACCCACACCTCTCATCATCCCTCACAGACTTCCTGCCTTCCTTGAATCTATTTTGCCACTCAAAAATTGATGCTTGATTCATGCAAGATGGTCGAATAGCAGTCTGAAGCATTCCATACGTTCCTGCGGCAGCATTTTTTCCAAGTTTAAAACAGAATTTTATTGCATGTCTTTCTCCTTAGATTGCATTTTTGAAATTCACCAGCTGTGACAATCAGGGTTTAGTAGGGTGTATTCCAATTGGTGCTATAGCTGTTCATTTGAACCTGAAATCCTAAAGATGAGTCAGCTATCTCATAAGATGTATAGCAATAAGATAGTGAATTTGCAAGTGTCTGCAACAAATTTAAATGCCCGTACGAAAAAAGTCTGGAAACTTATCGTATGCACCTCGTATATATATATATATATATATATATATATATATATATATATATATATATATATATATATAAATTAATTAGTGGAATTAGCTCGCGTCTGGTTTCTATGTTTAATGGAATATCAACCCTTCATGTGTTGTTTTATGCCAAAGCCATACTTGTATAAGAATTATTGAGGGGAGGATAATTTGTTTTTTTAATCTTTTCCAAGGGTATTCATCTGAAAGTGAACGTAATAGGACGACTTGAGGTCGAATTCGCTTACAGCGATGATATTGAAATTTATGCACGTATCTAGCTAGATCGATAGATGTGAGAAAACCAGATGCATAAAGCTGACTGAAAATATCTATGAGAAGACAAAATAAGAGAGAGAGAGAGAGAGAGAGAGAGAGAGAGGGGGGGGGAAGAAATCGTGTAAGATACATAAAAAGTTGATGAAAAGTTATGATTTATCAACTTTCGTAGGATATCTAATTCTAGCGTCATCCTTGTAGATGTATGTTAGTGGCACTATTAATCCATGGATATCGGCAAAACTTGAATTCTGGAAAATTATATCAAATACTAGATAGTCAAAAATTTAAGACCATATTAAAACAAAACGAAATAAGAAGAAATTTTTTCATTTTGTGCTGGAGAATCTCCTGTGTTACGTGGAAAAACAAAGATATTTTGAACGTGACAGAAGTGTTGAGCAGCAAAAACAAGGTTTCTCTCAATGTGTCATCGCTGGTAAAATTGGGCGTTGCAAATTTCTTAAAAGACCCTAAAGGACCCGAAACGAAAATTTCAAGAAAATTTCGTCAGTCTTTAACAGGAGGATTCGAAGGGTGGTCCAATAAGACACCAATATAGGATCAAACCAGATTAAAACACTGATGAACACAGAATGCAGTCGAAGAACAATATGACGGCATCTTCGAGAGAAAGGTTTTAAAAGACATAAATGTCTTCAAATTCCACGATTTCTTCCACACCGCAAAACAGCTCAGTTAAACTTTGCCGAGAATTACCAAGTATGGGACATAGAAATAGTGCTGTTTCATCTGATGATTGTATATTTCTTGGTAAAATTACATGAAACTAACAGTAATACGATGGTCACGAGCGGGTGAATAGACATTTATTAATTTAAAGTTTTAACCCGCTCAATTGACCAGTATTTGAGGATTTTCCTAATTTATGAACAAATGATTTTAGAACGATCTATTTCTTTCTTTTATATATATATATATATATATATATATATATATATATATCTGTTTGGTTTGGTTTGGTTTCTTTGTTTAATGGCATATCAACTCTTTTTAGGTTATTTAATGCTAAAGCCATTCTCCTAGAAGAACAGTAGAGGTAATATTTAACCGATAGCTGGGAGGATAAGGGGGTTCATACCTTTCCCAAGAGTATTTGCCCGAAAGTGAACGTAATAGCGTGACTGGAGTACGAACTCGCGTACTACGATTCCGCCGTCCATCGCTTTAACGATTACACCTCGAGGGCACCCCCTATACATGTCTGTGTGTGTGTGTGTGCGCGAGCGTGTGTGTGTGTGTGTGTGTGTGGTTTTTGGCTTGATAGCAAGACATAAATATACACATAATAATACCTGATGCAGGGATTTTGTAATGAGATCAAAATGGATATAATTTAATAGAATATTATATACGTTGAATGTCCGAGGAAACAATTTTCACATAAGGAAACATGAATGTAAATTTGGGGAAATACTCAATGGTATTCATTGTCTAAGCCGACATTTTTTCATATCTTTATAAATAAATGCGCTTATTAGACTTAGTTTGCAACAACGAACGTGTGTATGCGCTAGCAGTTAAAAGATTTTCTTCCAGTTTATCGTTATTACATTTACACACTAACATTAACGCACGTTCACATACGTAACTGCTTTTTTCTGTTTAACAGATATACACCATTAGTTTCTTGGTGTAGTATTTGGTACATGGAGGTGTCCGTGGTGTAATGATTATCGTCATAGGAAATGGACACGGTGATACGAGTTCAAATACTGGACGAAACCGATTGCATTTCACATCGCACTTGGGAAAGGTATGAATCCAATTATTCTCCCTCCAGCTATGGGTAAATAGTAGGACAGACTGACTCTTCAGCCTTGGTGAGGCAACTAGTCTAGGAGAAGGAAACTCTGAATTCAAACCTGTTAAATTCCGCTTAAAAATTGACCGTGTGTCATATCCTGCCGAGCGGAGGGGTTGGTAAATATGAGTATTTGATACATGGTCAGGTACTGATTCGTGCCGGCAAAATTAAAGTGTAAAGCAAATCCTAATAGACCAAGTCCCAGTCTTCGCAACCAATATTATACAAGTGTCCGTTTACTCCGACTTCCTCACTTTGGTGTAATGAGAAAAACCCAAGGACTAGCCTGAAATAAAAGAACACCCAAACTTCTTTAAACAGGTACAATACTCAAATACAGTCTTCCCTTCTTTCTCTCCATCTTCCTCTCTCTACCTCATCCTCTCTTGCTGAAAGATACAAACCAATTTTCTCCCAGTTTTAAGCAGTTAACCTCTCAGATTTGTGTATACAATGTTTCCTTCTCATAAATGTGAGCATTTTACTTTAAATATATACAATATCATTCATAAACAAGTAAATGTCAAACCTTTTTTTTTATATAAAAAGTAAATTTTCCATATCAAAGATACCAGGATATCATTTCTCGTGAAATATTTGCCAACTCTACTAAAAATCTCTCTAAAAAATTATACACGTACAAGCACACACACACACACACACACACACACACACACACACACACACACATATATATATATATATATATACGTGCAATTTTAAATATTGCGCTTGGTTTGAGAATATGAAAGGGATTTTTGCTTTTCCCCTTTGTCAGTTTATGTATATAAAGCAAACAGGTAACTTATGGGATAGACATACAGAAACTGGGCGTTAGGGCAAGTAATTATTGTCATGCTTAAATTCTCCGAATGTTTAGGTATCATTTTATCATCTCACTTGTTAGCCACGCAACATTGTTTTTAAAAAGCGGTCACCAGTTTCCCACGAAACTATAAAAACAGTCTAGGACAAAAAAAGAAGAATAAAAATAGCCTACACTATCGTATGGCCATCTTTATTGATTTTTCTACTTCGATGCAATTCTAGGAGCAACGTATGTGATTATTGCTTGTTCAGTCTAAGTCAAATCAACCCTAATCATCGTAATATGGACAGTGGACCAAACTGGTGAGTTCCCAATCCCATTCTGTGTCTGATGACCAACTGCTCAATATTGCTTTCGATGACATCCAAAAGCCAACTACCGACTGTTGCTCTCTCCGCGTGCTAACGCCCTTAGACTAGAACTTCCCCTTCCTTAGAATATATAGTGTTTTGATTTCCGTAAAAGAAAACCGATTTTCTACCTCTCTGAAATAAAATATATAAAAACATTATATTTTTGTTTAATGACCACTGATTTAACGTCCTCTGAAGACTTTATTACGAACATTAAAACACAAACATTTTCATGTGTATCAATAGATTTTCTCTTTCCTTTTGTTATTAATAAAAAATGCCATTCCTAACTTGAATAGCCATCCTTTTCATATTTGCATTCATTCAGGAGGAGATCCTGTGACATAGTTCCAAATGTGCTGAACCGCGACATTGTCGTAAACGAGTTCGACCTCCAGTCAGGTTATTGCGTTCAGTTTTGGACGAATGCCCTTGGAAAAATATGAATCTCCATTATCCTGCCAGCTATGGAGGAATAAGAAGTTTCGTAGTACAACTACTGTTCTTCTTGCAAGGATGGCTTTGACATTAAATAACCCACGAAGGTTGATATGCCATTAAACAAAGAAAACATACATATATAAGTACATGCATATTTATGCACTCCATATGCTCATCCTATTTACCAACCCCTCCGCTCAGGCAGGATATGACACAAGGTCAATTTTTAAGCGGAGTTTAACAGGTTTGAATTCAGAGTTTTCCTTCTTCTAGACTAGTCGCCTCACCAAGACTGAAGAACCTAGTCTGCCCTACTATTTACCCATAGCTGGAGGGAGAATATTTGGATTCATACCTTTCCCAAGGGTATTAGTGCAATGTGAAATGTAATTAGGCTCGTCCAGAATTAGAACTCGTGTCGTCGTGTCTACATCCTGCGACGATAACTATTATACCACGGGCACCTCCATATGCTCATATACATTTATACATATGCACTTGCGCTTATATGCATATGTATGCATATACGTGCGCCGCTATGCATCTGTAACATACCCATAATATACGGATGTGTGAAATAGGCATAGGGAATCCGAAATACACGACATTCACAAAATTGGTTCAGGGACGAAAATCTATTACCCTTGAGTGAAAGGTTATTCGACATGAAGAGAGAGAGATACAATCTTTCACTGCTTTTACATCTGCCCTAAACCACGTGCGGCTCCCCATCTGCAAACTACTGGTCTGGCTTCGGCAGGCCCCGAAAGTCAACCTCCCCGTTCGGACGCAGGAACTCAACTCACTGCTTTTTCTCCAATCCCCAAAATCCTCAGCTCACCCATCCGGTGCATGACGTCATTCGCAACCCCCCCGGTTTATTTTCTATCTAGGGTTTTATTTTGACATCTGTGAATGACGTATCCTCCCCGCACCCGCGTGAACACCTGCGCTAATGTTTGCACCTAACTAACCCATGCACTGAGCCGAAAGGTTCTCATCCTAACTAAACCGAAAGGCAAGATATACAAAACGGAATCCCTCCGCAATTATATTACACACTTATACTCATATAGATCTGCTCGCACTTGCTTGCACATGCATTAGAGCATTTAAGTAGGTGCAACAATTAACAGAAGAGCTTACAACATATCTCTCTCTCTCTCTCTCTCATACACACACATGCACATACTCTCACATGAATTTATGAGTGAGTATGCACATCTGTGTGTGTGTGTATGCTTGTGAGGGCAAAGATGTGTAATACACTCATAAATATACAATAATTAAATGTTCATAACTCTAAACATGTTCAAATGTCTGACTCAATATTTAGATTTAATTTGATAAAATATTATTTGCATTTACCTAGCGCCTCTGCCACTGACCGGATACGGTACAAAGGCAATTGTAAAACAAAGAGCAGTCTTTGTTTTTGTTGTCCATTTCGTTTTCATTTCGTTTCATTTCTTTAGGTTTTCATGCCATATCAACATTTGTGAGTTATGCCAAAGCCATCCTTATAGAAGAACGGCAGTAGTACTATTCAACCTATATCTAGAGAGATAAGGGGTATCCTAGTCCGGTAGCTGAACCAAAACTAAAGAACGTAGTCTGTTATATTTATTTTTGCATTTATATTTTTTAAAACGACAATAACACTGACGATGAAACGCCTGCAACGCATAAAGAAATGTTTTTCCTTGAAGCGACATTAGTATTGAGCACTTTAAACCTGCTAACCATAACAAATTTCCCATCCTACGCTGTTTTCGCAAACTTAAAAGTCATCGCTTGCTAAGCAGGTGTCTTTTTACAATCAGATATAATAATTTATTTTATCAAGATCTGTCGTAATATTAGATATTACCAAGAAAAAAAAAAGCACTGGCATAAAAATCAATCGATTCTTGAAAAATTTCAGTTAAACCGGAGATAACATTGATCCACAGGTGAAGGTCACACGTTTCTATGATGATTTCTTTTTTAATTACATATAAGTTTACATACAAACGTAAAAATATACGTTACATAGTTGTTAGAATTTACAATTATCTTTATTCAAAGTTAGCAGGATACCTAACGTTGCCCAGGAACCTAATGAACCAGTTTGGCCTGAAAAATAATTAAAAGATACCAATTCTATCTCACATATAAACAGATTTTAAAAATCTGTTTCGCACAATTTTAAACCTTAACCTCTCCCTCTTTTTCTTTCTCACACGCAAAGACACACAGAAACACACGATGCTTCTCTCTTACTAAATCATATATAGTTCTCTTCTCTCACAGAAACACAAGCATATCTTCTCACTTATCTCTTACTCTCTCTCTCTCTCTCTCTCTCTCTCTCTCTCAGAAATGTATAATTCTTCTCTCATTCTTATAGACATACAGAGTTATTTCCTTTTTTCTCATGCAGATATAAATTGTGTTCAATAATAGATTAACATAATCTATTATTTGACTAGTAGCGTAGATCCTATTTACCAACCCCTCCGCTCGGGCAGGATATAACACAAGGTCAATTTTTTAAGCGGAGTTTAACAGGTTTGAATTCAGAGTTTTCCTTCTCCTAGACTAGTCGCCTCACCAAGGCTGAAGAACCTAGTCTACCCTACTATTTACCCATAGCTGGAGGGAGAATATTTGGATTCATACCTTTCCCAAGGGTATTAGTGCTATGTGAAATGTAATCAGGTTCGTCCAGGATCTGAACTCGTGTCGTCGTGTCCACATCCTGCGACGATAACCATTACATCACGGGCACCTCCAAAACTAGTAGCGTAGATCAATGTAAAATGGTTACGAAAATCGTGAGGTCATCTTGTGTAATTGACAGGTGACTCCAAGGTCACCAGAGAGTTTGTTTTTCATGGGACGAAAGTCACATGATTAAATGATCGTAGAAAATTTAGAGTAATTCAATTTTAGTCAGTAAAAGAACTGCGATGAGAACGGTCGAGAAATTCTAATTAGGCAGCACTGGTTCCCTGCAGTCACAACGGGGGAAATGAAAGTGTTGCCGAATAAATAAATAAATGATGTGCACACAAAAATGTGCCTCCGTTGTTTTTCATCCTTATAAAGAAGAATTTAGAACAGCTTGGGTTGCGAGAAAAATGACACGAGCAGATGACACAAAGCGGAGGCGAAAAGAGATGATAGAAGAATGGAGAGCTGGGCGATGTATTTCAAACGTAAAAGTAAGAATTAAATAAGAGAACGTAAGAAAATTCGGAATTGGTGCCATATGATCAGATTGAAAGAACAGAGAAATTCTCTAGATATTTTTTTCTAAAAAGATACAAATGGCCCAGATGATTTTTGTCAAATTTGGCCGAAGGAGCATAAATGGAAATTTTTAATGGCAATTAATGATTAAGGAATAATTTATAAATGAAGTAGAAAAGGAATAACTTGACGCTGATAAATTTTAACATAATTGAGGTAAGAATGTTAAATTGACGAAATCTGAAAATCGTATATAGTATATATAGTTTAAAACGATCACAAAAACTGCTGGGTCACCTAGTGTAATTATTGTATGATGACTCCGAGGTTGTTTGAGAACTTGGCTTTCATTGGATGAAACTCACATGATCAAATGATTCTCGAAAGTTTAGTGTTATTTATCTTTAATCAGCGAGAGATACCCAAAATGAATGAATCAATTCCTGACTGTGCACACACTGGCTCTCCATAGTTGCCAACGAGGAAGATGTAAAAGTTGTCGACAAGAAATAAAAGTTATATGTGCACATAAAAATTTGGTCTCGTGTTATTGATCCCAATGGTGTGGACAGGACGAAACATAATTTGAAATGAAGTCATGGTGTGATGAACAACATGGCGATAATAAGAGACACTGCGATGTCAAGACAATAGAGGAGCTGGGAGATGGACGTCGAGTAAGAAGTAAGAAGTCAATTGGAGAACGTAACAATAGTTCTTTCAACTTCTCTCTCTCTCTCTCAGTTTTTTTTTCTCTCTCTCTCACTTTCTCTCTATATCTCTGTCTCTCTTTCTTTCGCTCACAGACATACATGATTCTTTCTTACAAAATACAGAGTTCTCTCTCTCTCTCTCTCTCTCTCTCTTTCAAACCCATAGTCATACATAGTCTTTCTCTGTTTTTTGAATGTATATACTTCTTCTTTCATTCTTCTTTCATTCTCTCTCTCTATAACACTGAGGCATATATGATTCACACGCACTCCCTTTGTCTTTCGCTCAATATTTTACGCAACCATACATAGTTCTTTCTCTCATGTATAATCTTCCCTTTTTCGAAAGGGTACAGTTCTTTTTATGACGCAAAGACACGCTCAGTTCCAATTTTTTCCCCCATTCTTTCATACAGATATATATTTATGACCTGTCTCTGTTTTTGTGTCTGTCTGTCTGTCTGTTTCATATCTTTGTTGTACTGATATTATAGAAATTTCTGTCTAACACTGACGTAATTTCTCTTTTACAAATACAAAAACTCAGACATATATATATATATATATATATATAGAGAGAGAGAGAGAGAGCAGTATTTTACCTTTACCTAGGAACGGAATGATTGGTTTCTATCAATTTCCACCATAATAAACGCGCTTAGTAGGAAATCGATGACCCGAGGTCAAATACAAGACGATGCGATTTGAGTTTTTCATTTCACGTTAACTTGAATAGGAAATGCATGAATCCAATGAGTTTTTTTTCCAAGAGCTTTGTCAAAGTCCAGGTAGTGCAGCTATACAATAGTACTGATATGGCTACATTTAGGAAGAATTCTCGTTTTATTTAATCAGAGAGATGGGATTTTTAACTGGTCGATAACAGGATCAGTAACAGCCCATATTTTGAGATATTTCTACCGAGGTAGATGAAATGATTTTCTAATTTCAGAGGCTTGCCATTTAATGTTGTAAAAGCAGCATCTAGTTTAAAACACGGACTCTGTTTTATTTAAGTTCACATGGAAACCAATGCCTCTAGCTTCCTGTTTTTTTTTATACAATGTATGGTGCAAGCAGTGAGTAGAACAACCACGGTGCCAAATAAAATAGATTTTCTGATACTGAATAACAAATTAACCGTAAAGAGGGACTCGATTCAGAAAAAAGACATTTGAATATATCACACTTAGAGTAATTAATTAACCAATTATTATAATGATAATGATAAAAAAAGTCTAATCTATAATAAAATAAACTATGAGAACGAACAAAAGGACGAAGGGAGGAAAATACCGACAGACACAACAAAATGAAAACACTAAAAAAGTTAAAACACTGACAAGACTCGAAGAAATAAAGCAAGAACTATGGGTGAAAGAAGGAAGACTTAAGATATACAGGAACAGAACGAAGTGAAACAAGCAAAAGAAGACCTACTCGAATAACAAAGTCGGTAAAGAAAGGATGAAGACAAATCAGTAACCAAATGCAAAAGAAAAAAAAAAACTTTTCAAGTGAAAGATATGAGAATAGAAAGAGCATAACAAAAAGGCCGATTAGATAAATCATATGAAAAAAGGACGGAAGAAAAGCTCTCAGGTCGACATATTGTTGGACTCTCTGAGAACAACACTCAAGAAAGTACCAAACAGTAAAATCATCATCATCATATCACGCTGGTAGCACGGATATCCCTGACCCTCTCTCGCCACTCCTCCCTATCGTTCATCGCCCTAGGTAGGTCTTCAGGACAACATCCCGTATCCTCACATAGCTGCTGAATGTATGTTCGTGCTGGTCGTCCTGCTTTTGCACGGCCACGTGTGGGGGTCCATAAGAGTACATCTCTTATGAGTTCGTCCCTGCTTCTCCAGCAGTGTCCTGCATGTCTGGTTCGTCTAACTTGAATAGTTTTCGTGATAGGGGACAGGTGGCCGTACAGTTGGTGTCTTGTAGGGTGTTGCCGCCAGGACTTGTTCATGATTGCACGTAGCATTCTTGTGTAATTGCCGTCTAGCTTCTTCTCCAGTCGTTTTGTTAGCGTCCATGTATTGCAGCCATATAGCAGTATCGATGTGACCGCTGCCTGGAAGAAACTGCGTTTCATTTTATCGGTTAGGTCTGATTTCCATATTATCGATAGCCTATTGATAGCTGTCCATGCTTTCGTTAACCTCGTTTTGATGTCCTTTTCGGTTGATTCGACGCTGCTTCCTAGGTAAGTGAATTTATCTACTAGTTTAAGAGGGGTTCCTTCTAGAGTGGAGATGTGCCCCGTTTGATTATAGCACATATATTCCGTTTTGTGTGCATTCACATAGAGGCCTATGCTTACTGCTGCTCGTTCCAAACTATGCAAAAGTGTTTCGGCTTGGTCAGGTGTATTTGCCAGTATCGCTATGTCATCGGCGTAGTCGGCGTCGGTAATTGTTGTTGCGGGGTATCTTCTGCTTCTTTTCTTCGTCGGTTTGAAGCCATTCTCTCTGATTTTGTCAATCGATGTTCTAAGTGCGTAATCTAGACAAATGATAAAGAGGTACGGGGCCAGCGTATCCCCTTGTAGTACTCCTGCTACAATGTTAAAGTATTCTGTGTCTCCATCCGGTGATCGTACTTTTACTTTAGTGTTTCTATAGAGAATCGTTATTGCCGCTACGGTTTCTTTAGGTATGCCGTACGCTAGTAGGATTTGTTCCATCTTTCCTCTGTGAATGGAATCGAAAGCCTTGGTAAAGTCAACAAATATTAATGTCGCTTGTAGGTTTTTTGTCCGTACTCCTTCAAGGATTCTACGGATGGTTAATATTTGTGAGGTCGTGGATCTATTTCTTCGGAAGCCATTTTGGTTTTTTCTAAGTATGTTGTCGATTTTGGGTTCTATGCGGTTTCGTAGTAGGGCATTGTAGATTTTGGCTGCTATGGATGTAAGTGTTATGCCTCGGTAGTTTTTGGCTAATCCGAGGTCACCCTTTTTAGGGAAGGGGAGTATGCATCCCTTCATCCATCTATCTATCGGAATTTGGTTGTATACTGCGTTGCAGTGTCGGAGCAGTATGTCGTCGAATTGTCTGATCTTCCATATTTCCGGGGGCATTTCGTCCAGCCCTGCAGCTTTCCTATTTTTAATTTTTCTGAGAACCGAGTCGAGTTCTTCTTGTGTGAACGGTCCTAGTTTAATGTCTAATTGTTTGCTAATTATTCTGGTGATTGGTTCATGTGTTATTTTCGGTGGGTTTCCTAATAAGTTTTCGAAGTGCTGTTTCCACAGTTTTATTCTTTCTTGTTGGTTTGCTGCTTTCAGTTTTGCTTTGGCTGTGTTCTTTCTTCTACTCACTTCGTTTATTGTTTGCCAGGCTATCCTAGATTGTCTATCTTTCACCGAGTCTCTAATCTTGCCTCAATACAAACTACCAAAAAAGGGAGGGCAAACTATGGACATACACGTACGCAAACAATACTAAAGCTCAGATAGACTACGTCCTTATAAACAAGAAATGGAAAAATAGTGCAATGAATTGCGAGGCATACTCCTCTTTTAAGGGTGTGTCCACCGATCACCGAATAGTCACGGCGAAAATACGGTTAAGCCTACGAAAAAACGCCAAATGAACAGCGACCACCAAACACTGACTGGGCCCTATTGAACAACAGAGATATAAGAGATAAATACGTATTAGAATTAAGAAACAGATTCGAAACACTACAAGAAAAGACGGAAAAAAGTACACCAAACGACAAATATGAAAATTTCGTCAATGCACACCTCGAGGCAGCAGCGAAATGCATTCCAACAAAACTCAAAACTAAATATAGAGTCCCATGGGAAACTTTAGCGGCGAGAGAAAAACGTGCACTAGTGAAAACAGCCTCCAAAAACTATAAAAAAAAACAACAAACAGAAATGCCTTAAAACTAAAAACGGCACAATATCAATTAGCAGGCATATATATAAAGGAACAGACAGAATACATTCAAAATCAGAAATAGTAAAATAATATATATCTATTCTAGTCTAAAACATTTTATATCCATCTACCATATATTGTCTCAGCAACTGGGTAAATGTCTACAAGAAGTAAAAAGTACTTGAATCGTTGCCGAATAAAGAAAAACCCATCTCAAGATAGAACACCCAAAAAGAACCATCCCCAGTAACTAAAGACCGAAAACCTATCTACTTATGATGTTGGAAATCCTAACTTCATAGCAAACAGAAGAAATATTTTACTCGCTTGTAAGTTGCAGATTATTTCTTGGAGAACAAAAAGGGTACCGCAAGGAAAGAAGAGGAACCGATAACCTACTATATATAGATCACCACATCCTGAAGTAAGGTCAAACTGGGCAAAAAATGTAGCCATGACATAGACTACAAAAAGACCTGTTATATGGTCTAGCAAGTTCTGAAAATATTCAAAATATCTGACGAACTCATAAACTTTATCACGATAGCCATGGAAAACTGGAAAGTGGAATTAGCAATAGGAGGCGAAACCTTGGTAGAGATGATAGTTCAAAAGGAAATCTTCCATGGAGACTTATTCTCGCCACTGCTATTTGTTATAGCAATTATGCCTATCAATTATATACCTAGGAGCTACAAATTTACTAAATCACAGAAAAAGATAAACTACCTTATATATATGGATGATATCAAAATATTTACCAAAAAAAAGAAAAAGAATTAGAAACCCTTATACAAACTATAAGAATCTTAAGCTAGGATATAGGAATGGAATTTGGGATTGAAAAATGTGCCTTGTTAATAATGAAAAAGGAGAGAATAGAAACAATTGAAGGAACAGAACTGCAAATTCAGGAAAGCATCAGAATATGAGGAGAAATTGAAAATTACGATATTTTTAAATATTGGAAGTGGACATCATCAAACAAACAGAGACGAAAGAAAAAATAAGAAAAGAGTACGTTAAAGGAACAAGAAAGCCCCTCGAAACCAAATTAAGCAACTTAAGTCCCTTCAAAGTAATTACCGACTTGTAACATACCTTGGACCATTTTAAAAATGGACAAAAGAGGAACTCGGACAAATCGATGAAAAAACAAAGAAATTGATTATTACGAAGAAGGTTTTACATTCAAGAAAGTTCATATATTGACTATATGTGTCAAGAAAAAAAGGTAGAAGGGGACTCAGTTGTATTGAAGGTGATGAAGATGCACCAATTCAAAGAGTCGAAAAAGATACCCCAAAAACCAAAGAAACACTTGATACTGCAGCTCGTAACAGCAATATCAACATAAACAGAAAAACAACAAAAACTATAAAACAGAAATCTGAAGAACAACTCTACGAATACTTCATGTGACAAATTGGCGTGATTACATAGAAGACCTCAATATGGCTAATAAATGGGAAACTCAAGATAGAAATTGAATTTCTTTTAATAGCAGCACAATATAATGCCATAAGAACCAATTATATTAGATTGATACTATGTAACAGAATAGCAAGAGCAAGTTATGTGGAGACGAATATAAAAGGGATAATCACATGATAAGCAAGTGCAGCAAACTAACACAAAAAGAGTAGAAGACTACGTACAACCGATTGCGAAAGATAGTCTATTGGTAATTGTGAAATACATCAAAATTTGACGCTTACACTAAATGGTATATGCTCAAACCAGAACTCGGCCAAGAAAATGAGACGCATAATATTCTCTGAGACGTTGAGAAACAAACGGGTCACCTAATCCCAACTCGATAACAAGACTTAGTTTTAATTAACGTGAAAAAAGGATCACCTAATCCCGACCTGATGTCCAGAGCAAGTGTTAATTAACAAGAAAAAGGGTCACCTAATCCCGGCCCCGTGATAACAAGACCTAGTGTTAATTAACAAGAAAAACTTAACAAATACTTGAATCTTGCCAGACTACTGAAGAAGTTATTGAACCTCAAGGGAACAGAGGGTACCAAACATAGTTGGAGCCCTTGGAATAGTCACAAAGAACGTGAAAAAATAGTGAAAGAACAGAAAATGATCGTCTAGAATATTCAGAAGAGGACCGGATAACTAAGAAGACTTCCTATCACTTGGACTCCAGTAAAAACCACCAGTTACTACAGGTGTAAAAATCGCCTAATGAATTTTAGTCATTCGGCGATTTTTACACCTGTAATAAACTAATATTAGTTTATAAAACAGACAATGACTTTATATATTTACAGGCTGAAAATTTGTCTAAAGGAAGGATATTAATGTACCAACATCAACCTATTCTTGTAAGGTCTTATAAATTTGTAAACATTGGGAGGTATTAACGTAATATATATCTGTGATTTTTAACATGTAATTATTAGATTGACTACACAACCTAATCTCCTCTCTCTCGCTTTCTTTTTTATATTTTTTTTCATCTTTTCTCACAATAATTTTTATGTTTCAGTCTTTTCTGATCGATATTTTAGTGTTCTTTCTCGTTTTGAAAATCTCTCCTTATTCTTTCTTTCCTTCTTTTTTTTTTTTCTTTTTTTGGTTTACTCATAGGATTTAAAAGAATTTCAATCGACTTATGCTCTTGTGTCAACAACATCAGATATACTTCCATCTTTAACCCATTTCTTTCTTTTTTGAACAAATATAAAAATTGTGTAAGGATTTCAGACAGAAATCAATATACCAAGTTATAAGCATGCCATTTAAATACATAGCTGTTAAACAAGTTAGAATACTGAAAACATGTATTTTTTAAATCGAGGCTCAGTTTTCAATTTTGTGAAAGTTTTAAGTTTAATTTATCTTCAATATCACTTCATGAGGGTTAAATTTCATATTTCATCATTCATCATTCAATTGAATTTCTCAATTTCTCTCCTGACTCAGAAGCGTTCAAACAAATCAGAGTCAAGCGATCTACAAACGATGTTTCAGAATTAGTATAGCTTTCTTTTAATTGGTCAGAGGGCACGTCCATCCCCATTTGAACTGTTTCTCTTTCAAGGAAGATTGCCATAGAATTCATTTTGAATTGGAGAACACATCAATTAAGTTCTAGTGTATCGATTCAAACCCTGTCCAGATCAAAGGTTGTGATCTGCAAACACAGAGCCCCATTTCCGATCGCTGGTATGATTTGCTTAAACATTAATCCAAACACGAACACTTCATTGAAGAGAGAGAGAGAGAGAGAGAGAGAGAGAGAGAGAGAGAGAGAGAGAGAGAGAGTGTGTGTGTGTGTGTGTGTGTATGTTTATCCGAGACGCAAGATACGTATTTTGCATTTAAAGTTCCCAGCATTTCAATTTGTAAATTGTCCAAAATCGATGCCATGAAACAAAATGCGTTCTTCGAATATTTATTTGAGTCATTGGTCACACTGTGGGCAAAAATTTTATGACTAATTAATTTTACAAGTACTTACTTATTAAAATATTTATATGAGGGTGGTCCGAAAATCATGGTTATTAATTATTCCCAGGGAGCACAATAATAAGTAGGGCAGGTTTTCAACTATAAAAAAAAAATTCCTTTACTTTGGAAAGGCATGAATCCATCTCACCGCCCGTTCAACGCATAAATGGATAAATAATCATGTAGACTGGGTTCTTTAGCCTTTGTTAGGCAACCAATCTAAGAGAAAGAAAACTCAGAATTCTGCTTAAAAATGAACTTTGTGTCACATCTTATCCATGATTGGATAATGAGCTTACACTCACTCCATAAACATACAGCAAGCATCGATGAATGCATTTTTTTTCTACATCGAGGAATTCAATAATGCATTTCTGCTTTCATATCAGATGTTATTTTGCCAGATTGCTGCTCAATATCTACCTCAAACAAAACAAAATATATTCTGAGTTATTAGTATAAAGTTTCAACCTCTACTGCAATACCATTAACATCTGCGTCTGACGATATTATCATTACATTGGCATCATTACATTCGGCGCGATTCTCTTATGGGAATTAGGGAAATAAATTGAAGGTATTACTTTCGAGGCATCCCGGAAATTATATAGTTCACAAACTTAGCATCAAAATCACCCCAATCCTTCGTTTTCCTGCATTGAGAATAAGATTACATCATCTGACAGCTTCTTTTCCTTTTAAAATCTTCGTGGCACAACTGTTTTTCTTTTCTCACAAGATAAAAGAACGACTAACACCATATTTAAATACAAACGTTTAATGAGATGGTAAGTTCTAACATATTTGTTTTTGGAATTTTTAATAACAAAGATATTAGGAATTAGCAATTAAAAAAGTTTAGATATGAAAGCAGCAAAATATTTTCTGTCAGAGCTCAAAGCAAAAAGATTTACAAAGCGAAGATTCAATGAAATGAGAGAAAAGTATAATAGAGCTGCAGGACTTACAGTATTTCTAAAACATCTCCATCGTCTCGTTTCAACGGCCGTTAATTAATTAAAATTTATACAACAGAGGTGTAAGTATAGAAAACGCTGATGAGATTTTAAGAGGTAAAGTTCAAATATATAAATAAAACTAATACTTGTATAAAAAGAGTTCACTGGTATAATTAGCAGAATAGGTTAAAGACTTAAGTAATGAAATTATATTCCCACTCTTACTCTAGGTTTCACATGTAGCACATAATTGCCAGACGATATATATAATGCAATTGGCAGTATTTATAAAAAATAGGGCACAATAATGGTGCCCGTGGTGTAATGGTTATTGTCGTAGGAAATGGACAAGGCGATAAGAGTTCAAATTCTGGACGAAACTGATAGCATTTCACATAGCACTAATACCCTAGGGAAAGGTATGAATCCAATTATTCTCCCTCCAGCTATGGGTAAATAGTAGGGCAGACTAGGTTCTTCAGCCTTGGTGAGGCAACAAGTCAAGGAGAAGGAAAAATCCGAATTCAAACCTGTTAAACTCTTAAAAATTGACCGTGTGTCATATCCTGCCCAAGTGGAAGGGTTGGGTAAATATGATAATGGTGACAGAACATATATATTCAAGTTAGGTCTGATGATCATATAAACGAGTAACTGACTCTCACCGAGCTACGGTACCTTAATATATATATATATATATATATATATATATATGTGTGTGTGTGTGTGTGTGTGTGGTGCTATAATGCATTCTTTTCAGAACAAGTTTTTAATAATTATTATTATAGTATTATCAATACGGCTCCAACGATTGTAGTTGAGTCATTTCTGAAAGAATATATAAACTCCCACAGTGGAAAAAGTTAATCAAAAATAGTTACTCTTAACATCTGCCCGTCTGATAACTGTGGAAAAACATCATATATATGAGTGTATGGGGGGTGGAATTAGTGGAAGTAATATGATTCCTAACTGAAATTACCAAATATTGACAAACTTTGCTTTATGAGATTAAAATCAGACCGACGCTTGATAAATTACAAATTTCAACATTGAGAAGTACAAGGTATCAGTTGTTTGACACCCATAAACAATCAGTCCCTCCACACACAATCTCTTTCTCTCTGTCTGTCTGTCTGTCTGTCTGTCTCTTTCTCAGTAATGAACTGTCCTGGTTTCTGTGGACTGCTAAGTAAATGTTATTTGATCTGAGTAAGCTTTTGTATTGATAGAACTGTTCTATTATTCTCTTATATAATGAGAGCATGAGACTAAACTGCATCATTCATTTTTGTTCGTTATATTCGTTGTTATTAATTCACATAATTCAAAAATAAAACTGAAATCGACATCGATTTATCTAAAAATGTCATTTTTAGTTTAAATTCGTGAAATTATCATGCATGCATTTTGTGGAATTTTCATAGTCCATATAATCTAAGCAAAGTATTATTGTATAATGACCCTTGACTGAGCCGTCAATCAGAGATGCACCTGTGTAAATAAGCAGAAGAAGAAGCGGAAGCGAGTGAGCGTTATGAAAGAATATAGGCAGGTGCCAGCGGCAGTTGAGTTAGTTAGGAACAGGAAGTCCAGAGTGAGAGCCAGCTTGCAGACTGAGGGCTGTGGCTCTCAGCGATCCCCAGTTGAGCAAGCCCAACCAAGATGCAGAAGAAGTGCGGCTATGGTCAAGAGAAGAAGTTGGGTCAATACAGCAGTCTATCCCTGTCTCCACTCATCTCTCACACACCACAGAAACATCGAGAATAAAGTGTGAGAGATACATATTTTATAAAGAAAAGTGTTTGTTCGTTCATTGAAGTTCGTCATTATCTTTGCTTATATTTATATCTGTATATATGTATGTGGCTATACAACAGTATGACGAAAATGTCGTAGATTTTGTGTTTACCACAAAATACTTATAAATAATGGCTTCAATAATCTGAATAACTCTTAATATACTTGTGAAATGAATTATTGAGAACAGAATACTAACCACACACACACACACACACACACACACACATATATATATATATATATATATATATATATTGTGGGGGTTTAGTCTTTTATAATGTTGGTTTTAGTAAAATATAATTCATGAATGAATGATTAGACAATGAATTGATTTCAATGCATAGCATATTATTTACGATCAATATTAATCAGAAAGCTCTTCGATTTATCTCAAGTAAAATTCTGCTGGTTTGGATCTCAACAAATTTTCCCCAAACGTTTTAACCTGATCTTCTTGAGAAAATCTTTTCATTCTCAGAGCATTTTCTGCAGAAGGAAAAAGATGAAAATCACTTGGCGCAAGACCACGTGAATAGGGTAGATGAGGTAAAACAGGCCTAAATACATTATTGTTCCTGCGTGATTTTTACTGAATATGAGTGTTATCATAGAGTAAAAAGTTTTCCCTATTGACGAATGAAGGAAGTTTTCTTTGAAGATTTTCATGTATACGTTGCTGCTGTTGAAAGTAAAAGTCTACATTGAGTGTCAGACTTCGTTTTAAAAACTCAAAATGAATAATACCATGGTATTACCATCATAAGCACCACATTACTTTTCTTTCATCAAGCTACATCTTTGGGGTCTGCTTCAGTTATACATCCCTGTCAATCTATATAGAATACCTATTTTTCTCAACTGTAATGATATTCTTGAGAAAGAGACTTATCACTACGGATATGCGATCTTTTTTATTCTTCACACAAATAATATCAAGAAGCCAAACGTCCAGCTTGCTTACTTTTCCTATAATTTTTAAATCGTAGAAATTTGTTGATTGGGATATGTTAAAGTCAACTGCTAAATGTTGTGCACTTGGGCATGGATAGCATTCCCCCAATTGTATTAAAGCATCTTGATCTGGGTCTGATGAACGTTCATGTCTGGGTTTATCTCTCAATGATGCATCGTCAGAACGAAACTTTGAAACTTTGAAAACCAGTTTCGGAATTGACAGTCAGTAATGACACCTAGGCTTATTTACCTTGGCCACAAACACTGGAAGTTTTCTTCACTGTTTTTGTAGCATTGTTATTATTCCTAAACTCTCACAACAGTACATAACGAATATGCACTTTCATTTCCTCCATTTGTGGTGCGTGAGATCATAGATTCAATTATTGTGTGCGATGATCATGATTTCAAAAGAAACGAAAAATATGTATATATATATATATATATATATATATATATGTGTGTGTGTGTGTGTGTGTGTACGCACACAATTGTAGAAAATATATTCTTATGCACACAACGGTAGAAAATAACATTCTTAAGTAAAAATCTTGATTAAGAAACGAAGAGGTATAGGATCGACAGAATGATCTCAGAAGAAAAGATACAGAAATCACGAAGTCTTTTTTTCATAAATTAAAGCTACGTGAATGTTTGAAGCCTATCAAGGCACATCTGGGATTAAAAATTGTGAAGTATTCGAGATTAAGTGGTTTATTTTTAAAAAGTTGGTTAACAAATTAAAGTTAACGATATGTAATGTTATTTTATGCTTCAAGACAAGTAAACTGAGTTCATTGTTCGTTCATTTTTTCATATTTTGTGTAGTTGATTCTGAAGATTTTTTTGCACACAGTCCTGTTTGGAACAGATCTATTTGACCCATAGATAAGACACAAAAAGATACTACCAGTCCGCGTTAGAGCAGACCTGACGGTAATGGCAGTAAAAGGGTACCCAACACGTTCCACTTCTCCAGAATTGAAATCTCACCATCAGATGCCGTTGTCTCATAGCCAGGACACCATTTTTTGGGCGCAAACCCCTCCAAACGGTATACAATCAACGTATTGTATGGCCCGCAAACAGAGCGTTATAGTAAAGAGAATAAGGCTTTTTAATGTTTGAAATATTATAAATTTTGCTTGGAAAAATATTTTATTGTAAGTTTTCCGGATTCCAGTAATCTACTGGATTAAAATTCAGAATTGGTAGCTAAATGTTGCAATGAAAATAATTATTTACTTTGTTTTTTGGTGCTAGATTAAGTCACGTGACTTTGTATATTAGCTACCTAACTCATGTGACTTAAATTTTGCACTGAAAACGGATATTTATCCAGTTCAGTTTGAACGACTTCAAACTTGTCAATACATGCTTACTTGAAGATCTACCACGTGAAACTCACATGCGTGAGTTTTTACCCTGTTTTATTCTATTTTATATTTGAAATATTGTGATATTGCTCTGAAATTTTTTGTGCATTGTTTACTGTTTTTTAAAAATGCTTCTCGCTGTTATTTTAATAATTATATATATATATATATGTATTGAAAAGGATAAATTACATGATCAACAAGTGTAACAAAGAAGCTGAATAAATTTTCGACAAAACTTCGATCAAACCGAAGAGATTAAAATTCGCTAAGATTATCCTGTTCCAGCTTGTCACTGGTTAACAGTTTTTGCGGGACGAGAGTATGAGACGATTCACAACAGCGTATACCAATTAACATGACTCTAATTCAAACCACACATCCAGACTGCATTATCATTCATGTATTTAAACAAAGAGCACCTTCTGCCGAGGATTTAACTCTAGCCCCAATATTCGAGAAATAAGTGACATAACCCAAGTCAAACTTTCTTGAATAGAAAATTAAATACAATAATCCAATTACCCAAGCCGAACATAATAGAGACATCATATCCGTGCGAGAATATAGATATTACAAGAGCAAATTAGAACTAAAATGCCATTATCCCAGTAATCATCATCATCATCATCATCATATCGCGCTGGTAGCACGGATATCCCTGACCCTCTCTCGCTACTCCTCCCTATCGTTCATCGCCCTAGGTAGGTCTTCAGGACAACATCCCGTATCCTCACATAGCTGCTGAATGTATGTTCGTGCTGGTCGTCCTGCTTTTGCACGGCCATGTGTGCGGGTCCATAAGAGTCCAGTAATAGATGGACATTTGTACCAGCATCTGAAAGGAAAAACTCCTTAAATACCACCATTGGAGAGATAGATATACTTCTTAGTTCTTATGGCTTAAATTTTCTGATTGCATTGTGAGAATCCAACTGAGAATGATGTGTGCTTCATTAAATGGCAATCACGGCACAATAATCCTCTCTTGCTACAGTCCTGAAAGTGCTTATGATGA
Source organism: Sepioteuthis lessoniana (assembly GCA_963585895.1). Classification (NCBI taxonomy): domain Eukaryota; kingdom Metazoa; phylum Mollusca; class Cephalopoda; order Myopsida; family Loliginidae; genus Sepioteuthis; species Sepioteuthis lessoniana. The sequence goes on along the minus strand of OY757921.1, from coordinate 100,963,389 downwards.
AACGGTGCATGTGAAAGACCAAGTTCTTCGGACGGACTTTTTCGGATTCCTTCCGCAGAGGCTCTCACTGCATCCACGTTGTCACGACATCTTGAAGTCAACTTCCAACCAGATCTGTCATTTTCTGCCTTCTTGCTGAAGTTGTTTACTGAGGCCGTGGCTTGAAACTTGTGTTACTGGGATTTTCAGTGGATAATTGTAAAAGTTAAACTTCCTACAAAATTTTACTTGCACAGTTTTGACTGATTTTATTTCCAAATAAGTAGTGATGCAAAATATTTTTTCACTCTTGTCCAAGGATTAATAGTTTTTATAGTATACTATTTTCAAATCTCTGTGGAAAACAGGATTGCATACTTAAACATTAAATTCCTGAAAGTAAGAGAAATCTGTGGACTTACATCAACCAAAATAACACTAAAACACAGCTAAATTATATATTTAGAAAGATGAAGTAGATAAACAGTACTTTGAGCTATGTTTCCTACTCTTATGAACTTCCGATCACAGAACCGTCTCAGCAAAGATTCACTTGAGTCTTTGCAGAAATAACAAACAAACACGAAAAGCTTCAATTTACTGGTTCTTATTTGCTTATAGTGATAAAAAACCATCAACATACGGTACAATAAGAAACAATTCTGACACTCTTCAGGAGACATCGGAAAAACATACTCCCAATGACAACTATGAAAACTTTGTTACACCAACATAAACCGAGTGGATACTAATTAAATTCAGAGCCAAATGTAGAAATCATGTGGAGTCAAAGTTAGAGAAAACCGTAAATAATATGAAAAAAGCATCTTTAGTTAATAGAAGAAATTAAACAAACGTCAATGCACAGAAACTTGTAAAAGCCCAGTGGGAACTAAAACAAACCGAAAAGAACAACTAGAACACATTCAAGGCCAAATCAATAGAATAAGAAACTCGATAGACGATAGACAATCACGATTAGCATGGCAGACAGTAAATAAAGTGATAAGAACGCAAAGGCCCTTAAGAGCTAAACTAAATGATGCCAGCAAAGAAGAAAGACTTCACAAGAAGAAAGATTTCGATAATCTGCTTGGAAGACCTTCAGAATTCACTGATGAACCAACCGAAAAAGTTATCAATTGCCAACATCAGACATGGACTGTTTACGGAGGAAGAACTTGACTCAGTACAGAAGAATTAAAAGCAAGAAAGCTGCTGGTTTTAACTAAATGCTTCCTGAAGCATAGAACACGAGGTAATTTAACGATATACTTTTTCGGTTATGCAACGCTGTGTATAAACAAAACACAATAGAAAAAAGGGACAAAAAGCTTCGTCCTCTCCTTCCCCAAAAGATAGGGGGTCAAGAAATCACGATAAAGTAAAGAGCCATCACTGCAAGCGTTTATTTTCCCCTGAGACTCAAAATCGTTTCCTTCCTGCAGTTGAGAAAATTCGACGGAAAATCAGAGTGGATTTTGGAGATTCGGACACCCCGGTCAATTCGTGGTGTACAATACACCGACTGCATCTAAGCAGATGAGTAAACCCAACCAATAACATGAGTGTCCTGGATATGACACCAAACAGTCTGATGGTGAGGCTCCAGTAATGCTGGAGTTTTGAGGAATGCAAAGTACTCCTTTATTGCCATCACTCCCAAGTCCACTGTAACCTAGAGTGGTACCACTTGATAGGGTCCTATCTAGGAGTCAAATAGAACTATTTGACATTCAAGCTGTCTGTAAATAAATGATTTATGCTAAACTAAATTGTTAGAAATAGAACCGTTTGATAATTTAACTGCATGTAAACAAATCACTGATGTGTAATAGACTTGTTATAGCAATACTTGAAACCATTTAACTATGTATAAACAAATGATCAATAGGGAATAGAATTATTCGTATTAAATAGAAATAATTGAAACCATTTAACTGTGTACAAAGAAAAATGAGCTCAGACTCATTCAAAATGTTATCCACAAAATAAGGTAAATGATATATATTTAATATATATGTATAAACAGGATTTGACATAAAATAACCAACAATGGTTGACATGTAATAAAACCAAACCAAACTAGACGAAAACAGATTCGGTTTATCCATTGAATCATTGAAGGATTACGTGAAAAAAATCTTGAGGCTACATTATTGTTCTTCGATTTCTCCAAAGCATTTGATTTCATACAGAGAAGGAAGATGGCGCAATTACTGTGAGCATATAATCTTCACAAGGAAACTATTACGACTTTAATGATGCCTTTAAAAAAATAGGAAAACTATGGTTCGATGGTGACACCGAATTCTTCGAGATTGTCATTAAAGTTTCGTAAGGAGATACATTAGTACAATATACGTTTGTAATATGCCTACATTATTTGCAATGAATGTCAAGGCGCATACGCTAAGTTTCCAGACTTTTTGGTATGGGCACTTTTATTGATAGGATACACATGAAACTCTAGCTCCCTTCAAAGTAATCTCCTCAGGCTGCAAAGTACTTGTACTGTTCCAACAACTTATGGAAGGCTCCATGGAAGTCCTCTTGTGTGAGCGTGTCAATGACCTTCGTCACAGCCTCTTTCATCTCCTCAATTGTCTCATAACGACAGCTTCTGAGCTTAGGGAATAACCAAAAGTCACAGGGAGTAAGGTCTGGACTATAGGGAGGCTGAGGAACTGTCTTGATGTCCATCTTGGTCAAGCAGTCTGTGACAAGGATGGAGGTGTGGACTGGTGCATTGTCCTGGTGGAAATGCCACTGACCCGATTTGAAGAGTGCTGGCCTCTTCCCTTGGGATCTCTTGCTGAACTCCCTTAAAACCTCAACATAGTAACCCTAACCCTAATCCTAACATTTTGGCCAATCAACTCTGCTGTATTGATTTCCTTACTCCCCCCACACCTCTCATCATCCCTCACAGACTCCTTGGCTTCCTTGAATCTCAAAAACGGATGCTCGATTCTTGCCAGATGGTCGAAAAGCAGTGTGTAGCATTCCATACGTTTCTGTGGCAGCATATTTTCCAAGTTTAAAACAGAATTTTATTGCATATCGTTCTTCTAAAGTGTCCTCACGTCCAGATTGCATTTTTGAAATTCACCAGCTGTGACAATCAGGCTTTAGTAGGGTGTATTCCAATTGCTGTTTTAGCTGTTCATTTGAACATGAAATCATACAAATAGGTCAGTCATCTCATAAGATGTATAGAAATAAGATACTGAATTTTCAAGAGTCTACGACAATTTTAAATTCCTGCACAAAAAAGTCCGTAAACTTATCGTATGCACCTTGTATCAAATAAAGAAAAAAAGGTTTCACATAAAAATAGACGAGAAGATGATATCCTGCAAAAAACTATGCCAGACACAAACTACGCAGAAGATCTTGCTGTACTCGCCAATACACCCTCCCTTAGGTGAATCCCAACTGCACAACTGTTACAAGCAGCAGAAGGCATGAACCTCTACGTGAATACATACAAAAACTTTCATCTTCACTTTAAGAGACAAACCTCTGTAAAATTTGACCAGTACGTATACCCCTGCAACAATATCTTATCTACTGAAAGAAAAGCATGGAGAGAAAAGCTATATGAGAACAACACGAGAATACTACATGCTATTATGAACAAATCTTGGACTCGTCACCCAACAAAAAAGTAGGTATACGGCCACTTACTTCTCATCTCATAAACCATTTAATTAACACGACGAGAATGGACTTACATACATCGGCTCCGTGTGGACACTGAACGCGGTCTAGAAAACCTTCCAGGATCGGTGGGTGATTGTGATGGATAATATGAGAGAGTCAGGGAACTCCGTGCACAGTATAACAATGATATATATATATATATATATATATATATATATAGAGAGAGAGAGAGAGAGAGAGACTTTGTTTCTCTAACTCGATGGTAAATAAGTAGCTCTGGTTCAAATCCCATTTACTATTCACAAGATATTTCAAGGAGAAAAAGGAGAAAAGAATTGAAATTCGTTTACTGTTTCTTTCCGTTTTCAAGTCGATAAAGTTCTATTCCAATCAGAATGAAGAATACAGTGACTTAAAAAAAAAATCTCTCCCTTCACGAAGCTTGCTTAATTGTTTCAATTATTTCTATACTATACCAATAATTTGTTACCAATTAAGATTGAAGTTTATATTGATTTTTAACAAGCCTTTATTTGTAATACGGCTTGTACGTTTCAACTATAATCTAATGAAATAGGAGCAAGTAAAAAAAAAAAATGATAAGAAATGTTTCATCTAAGAAATTTGTGGAATTTTGTTATTAAATGTGCAAAGTACATGAATTCTTGTGGAACTGATCAGCGAAAGAATGTGGAACATTTAGAATAAAGTGTTTTGCAATCTACAACACTTCAACTATTACAATATATATGAAATTACAATTTATCTATAATAATCTATTTGCAGGTCCAATTTGCCTATTATAATTTATTTGCATACACAAATCACCTACAAGGGTATATCAAGATGATTTATCAAATATAATAGTTGCGTTGTCGGTTGGTTTGTTTTATGTTATGTCAAATCATTTTTTCATCCGTTTTATAATTTTGAGGAAATAATAATAATGATGATTATGTGTAAATAATTTCAGCTTCCAAGAATTATTCTTAATTCTTTTATGCACCAAATAATTGACTGAAGGAACAATCTATGTCTCAGCAGTCTTTCACCCAAATTTAAACTGATTTTTCCGAAATCTTTGCTGTTGTGCTGGAAAAAGCTTAATTTTTTTCAAGGAAATCTGGATCAGATATTTTTTTTTCTTAAATGAGATCTGTTTCTCAAATTTTATGCCTAACTGTTCTCCTTGCTGGAAACGGGGTTTCCTCTGATGCTACACATTTGGTCATCGTTATGAAAGACATATGGCCCCCTCTTTCTCTCTCTCTCTCTCTCTCTCTCTCTCTCTCTCCCTTTCTCTCTCTGCTGCTCACTCGCTCTTTTATGCGCTAAGACCATAGTAGATTCTAGTTTAGAGGGCGTTGACTTGGAAGTGATGGCAACGAAGGGGTTCTCCACAATCGTCTGAGCACCAGAATTAAAAATTCACAACAGGATGTAATCTAGTGTCATAACCAGGAAACACAAATATGATAGTGTTAAGTTTAGGGTTATGGTGAATATGTAAAAGTTAGTTTGGTTATTTTGAATATTATGGTTTGGTTTTAATTAAATTTGATTGAACCCTAAAATTATTTTGTAGATAAATTATATTTAAAGATAAATTGTATTTGTAAATAAATTCTTTTAGAAGAATTTTTTGTTGAGAAATTCTCCTCGAATTGGATTTCGATCCGGCTATTTTCAAAGCTAAGCTGTGACACAAGGCTAAGAGAATGGAATATCGAGTGAAATCTAACTTACTAACAATGGTCTGCTAATGTAGCTTGTTAGCCATAACACCATGTTAACCCTCAAATCGGTTATAAATGTATAAAGAACTTTTACATAATCGGTGTACCAAGTTCAAATCTTGAACAAAGTTTTTCGTTTTTCACTTCACAATAATATTTTCGGGAATCTTTTACGTATTTTCCCAGCTATGGTTAAATGGGAGGATCTTTTTACGGAAACTTTATAATTGACTTTATATCCTATCTTGTTCGTATTGAAGATATTGGGTACATATATATATAGATATATATCATCATGGATCTCCCTGACCCTCTCTCACCACCCGTCTCCATCGCTCCAGGGAGATCTTCCAGGCTACATCCTGTGTCGGCAGTGTCCCGCATGTTTGGTTCATCTAACTTGGATAGTTTTTGTGATGGGTGGTAGGTGGCCGTACAGCTGCTGCTTTGTGGGGTTCTGCTTCCAGGACTTGCACAATATTGCTCGTAGCATTGTGTAATTGCCGTCGAGCTTTTTCTCCGTACGTTTTGTTAGCATCCATGCAGTGCATCCATATGACAGTATCGACACGACTGCTGGTTGGAAAAAACTGCGTTTTATTTTATCAGTCATGTCTGACTTCTATATGACCGATAATCTATCGATAGCTGTCCATGCCTTTGCTAGTCGCGTGTTGATGTTTACCTTGGTTGATAAGACGCTGCCTACGAAGTAGATGAACTTGTCCACTAGTTTCAGAGGACTTCCCTTTACTGTGGAGATGTCACTTCTTTGATTAAAGCATATGTATTTCGTCTTGTCTGCGTCGACATGGAGGCCTATGTAGCAGGGTTTCGGCTTAGGCGGGTGTATTTGCCAGAAGTGCTATGTCATCGGTGTAGTCCGCGTCCGGAATTGTTTGTGCGAGCTATCTTTTGCCAGCTTGAAACCGTAATCTTTAATTCTATCAATAGATGTTCTAAGCACGTAGTCTAAACAGATGATAAAGAGTTATGAGGCTAATGTGTCTCCTTGCAGTACACCTGCTACAATGTTGAAGTAGTCTCTGTCTCCATCCGGAGAGCGGACTTTTACTTTCCTGTTTTTATATAGCAATAAATAAATATATATATCGAGGAAAATTTATCGATATGAAAAAATAGGTGACGTGAGGATGATTTTATTTATAGATAAATTATTTGCCAACGTTAAACCTTATGGTTTTTACTTTGAGCCATCATCTAGACAGTTAATAATTTAAAAAAATAAAACGGAAAAAGTGAGTTGGTTAGGTTTGATTTTATGGCATATCAACCATTGTAGGTTATTTCATATCGAATTCATTTTTATACATTAAACAGTTCTATTTCAAACAATTCATTTTAGCATAAATACGCGGTCTAAATGTCAAAACATTTCTAAGTCAAATAATTCAGTTTAGCATATACTACACAGTCTAATTGTCAAAAACAGTTCTATTTCAAACAACTCAGTTTAACTTAGTATAGTTTTTATTTACACACTGTTAAATGTAAAACAGTTCTATTTCAAACAATTCAGTTTAACAAAAGTACACAGTTTAGTTCTAGTTGACCCATAGATTGGACCCTATCAGATGCTACCACTCCAGGCCAGAGTGGACCGGGCAGCGATGGCAATAAAGGGGTACTCCTCATTCCCCAAAGCTCCAGCATTACTGGAGTCTCACCATCAGACTGTTTAGTGTCATAACCAGGACACTCACGGGAGGAGTCTTACCCCTCTGCAGAGTTGCAGTCAGTTTATTCTTCACCTCCAATCGACAGGTCCGGAAAAAGTGAGAAACCTTTTAAAATTCTATTTCCAGTTCTGGCGTTCTATTTCAAAACTGGGTGACGTGATTAGTGTTACAAATTAATTTTAAAATGTTAAACTAGAATAAATATTACGTCACATCCTTAACGTTGAATTATTTAACCACGTTAGACATTTCGGTTTTCACCTTAAAACCGTCATCAAGGTATTTGATATATATATATATATATATATATATTTGAGTCAACCGGGTTTCGATCCCAGCTACGGGAAGATACTGTCTAGCCACACTGATGAGTTCTGATAGAACGAAACAGATCTGTCTGCGGATGACTATAGAGATATATATACTCCCCTACCCCCATAGGGTTGAGTTCTCTGGCGAAGAAGTAATCGTGTTGCCATTAGCGTTCATTGCAAGCCTCTTCGTAGATGAATTTATACTACCCTCTTCGCCCCGTCCTCGATCACAGCGCTGATTATACCTATTATGGTAACTCTTTGCCACAACCTTGTCCGCCTCCCTCCAATCTCTCTGCTACAGCGTGGGAAAAAACAGATCAAAAGTTCCTTCCAGGGAAAGTGACCATGCACAGCCCTGCCCCACGTTGTGATTCTTTAAAAGTAAGGCCGATGGCCCTGTCTGAAAGGAAGAGAGGGTTACTGGCAGCTGAAGACTGGACTCCAAAGGGGTACATATATTGCAGAACAAAAACAAAAAAAATAATAACTCCGATTTCTGCAGTAGATAAGAAAAGGGTTTATAAAACTTCAAAGTTACAGGTGGCGACAAAAAAAATATCTGCGGGTGTGACATATAATAGTCTAAGGCGGCGGCCCGACGAGGGTTAAGTTTTCTTAACGACAATGTATCTCAGCGGCGGACTGGTGATATATGAGCTGGTAGCGCAAAGCACAATTCCAATCTGTTGGTCCCTGCCTGGTCTTCGTCGGCTTTGTCTGCTTCGTCTGGAACCGAACTGCTTCGCTCTCCTGCCACCAACTTACAAAGGTCTAAGTTTTCTTAACGACAATGTATCTCAGCGGCGAACTGGCGATATATGAGTTGGCAGCGCGAAGCACAATTCCAATCTGTGGGTCCCTGCCTGGTCTTCGTCGGCTTCGTCTACTTCGTCTGGGACCGAACTGCTTCGCTCTCTCTCTGCCACCAACTTACAAAGGTCTAAGTTTTCTTAACGACAGTGTATTCCAGCGGCGAACTGGCGATATATGAGTTGGCAGCGCAAAGCACAATTCCAATCTGTTGGTCCCTGCCTGGTCTTCGTCGGCTTTACTTCGTCTGGTACCTACTGCTTCGCTCTCCTGCCACCAACTTACAAAGATCTAAGTTTTCTAAACGACAGTGTATTCAAGCGGCGGACTGGCGATATATGAGTTGGCAGCGCAAAGCACAATTCCAATCTGTTGGTCCCTGTCTGGTCTTCGTCTGCTTCGTCTGGAAACGAACTGCTTCGCTCTCTGCCACCAACTGCTGAGTTCGGAAATCAGCCTGTTTATATAATAATTGCCAATATTCTGGGGTAGGTTCTGACTGAGCCAGGGGTGATCTCCCTAACGTCATTTTCAACTCATTAGACATCCTTCATGTCTTTGTTTTAATTTTCGTCATCAGAAAGGGTCCAACCCTCTTTTCACTACTTCCACAGAGTTGTTCCTCTCACTACCCTCATAGTGAGGACTACAGGAGGATAGCTTTCCTCCTACCAACATAGTTTCTATCATTTTACGGCTCATGACGTCAGAAAGGGTCCAACCCTCTTTTCACTACTTCCACAGAGTTGTTCCTCTCACTACCCTCATAGTGAGGACTACAGGAGGATAGCTTTCCTCCTACCAACATAGTTTCTATCATTTTACGGCTCATGACGTCAGAAAGGGTCCAACCCCTTTTTGCCCAAATATGCTGGACTGTCACCTTTGATGGAACTGGTTTCAATTCCACGTAGGCGAAAAGACTGGCCTATCCTCAGGCTAATTGATAATTCCCTTTCAGCACTGATAAGTAATTTCAGATAATTTTGTCATCCCTTAGCTAAAGCATTTCCCTAAATGCCAGATGGCCTTCCTCTCATCAACAAAGACTTCTTTGTTCGCCTCTCAACCTCTTTTCTTCCTCAATTTCCGTTTGTACTTATTTGCCTCTGAGGTCTATCCTCTAACTGGGGTATCTCCATGTCACTGCAATCAGGTGAGAGTCACAGGTCACAGGTTATCTTCCCTGATTGTCAAATCCTTTAAAAATTAACTTTTTCCAGGCTCGAAAATTATCTTAGTATCGTTACTCTTTTCACCTTTTTAATCACAATATTTTTCTTTCTCAATTTCTGCCTGAGTTCTGTAAACAACTTAATCTTCCGTACCTGTCAACTTCTTTGTTTCAATTTTGGCTATTGTCAACAAAAATTCGGTCACAGCATTTTCGATTCTTTTTCCCAGAATTTTAACTCCACACTTCTTGGCAATTATATTTGGCTGCTCAACTTTTTGGTTAACCCCTCACGCACCGCCACAGACGAATATTGTCACAAATTGAGGTCTCGGCAACCGTTGAACAGATGTATGTAAACAATAGTAATTGTGATTCATAACCGTTTAAAATTTACTTCGCAGCTAAAATCTCCTCGTGGTTGAATGGTTAGAAGCTTTGGCTTGGCCTTTGAGTCAACCGGTTTTCGATTCCAGCTACGGGAAGATACTGTCTAGCCACACTGATGAGTTCTGATAGAACGAAACAGATCTGTCTGTGGATGACTATATATATATATATATATATATGTATATATATATATATATATATATATATATATATTCAAGACACATTTGGTCAAAGTGGTCACGCAATTCACCATGACTTGTTAATACAGCATCGCTTATATGTGGCATGAACCCTGTGGCCCAGTGGTAGAGTTTCGGCTTCTGCGTACTGTGGTTGTTGGTTCAATCTTCAGTGGTGGAGATCACGGTGTGTACTGCTGATGAGACCTAATAAGGTCGAAACAGCTGTTCAGTGCTTCGTATGTCGCATGTATGTGTCTGCTGGATTTTCTTGTCATCGTCATTCTAAGATATATATTTTCCATCATACAACGTGTGAAAGCACGTGCGATACTATGTCCTCATCAGCCGCCATCCAGGGGTGATAACACAGTTTCAGTAGCTGAAGGCGGTACTGGCGCTACCAAGCAGCTTTTGCCACCGGACAGGGTATTAAGAGAATCATATATATATATATATATATATATATATATATATACGCCTGATCAATTAAACGCAGAGACTATATTGGACGTTAATCTTCATTTTCTGAGTGCAGTTTGTGATTTAAAAAACGCGTTTACTTTCAGCGGTTGATGTTATTACGCGTTTACAGTAACCGTTTCTTACGTAATCACACGAGAAAGATGGTTCCGCGTGTATTACCTTCGTGCTGAAAACTTTCTCGTTTTCGACCAAATCCAACTTGATGCATATCGCGCCGTGGTCTGAAGACGATTCGAGGCAACTTTCAAACTGCGGCCAGTGATTCCTATTTTTGAATATTTTTTTATGTATGTATATGTCAAATACCCTGTAAAAACCAAAACGTTTAACATTGGCAAGTAATTTAAAGATAAGGATGTGATGTAATATTCATTCTGTTTTACGATTTGAAAACATTCCGACTTCCTAAGTGGTTCTTGAAAATATTGTTTGCAAAGACTTGTACCTAGAATAGATAATAATAAAATAAAACAACAACATTCTAAGACATTCATTCCGTTGGATGATAATTTTTCGTCTTTCTGGTGAAGAAGAGAAATGAACCTATTACGGTGGCGGAACAAAAAGCCGGGAGGAAAAATCCATTCCAAGTTGAATAAACACCGGAAAAAGATTCCCCTGATAATGGCAGACGACAGCAAAACACCGACTTCGTTGGCGTGAGCTGAAAGTTAAAAAGGTTTCCATGAAATGGAATTTTTAAAGAAAACAAGAAGGAAAAAAGGTAAAAAAGATCATCTTTCAGATTATTTTGTTCTTTTTTTTTTCCGTTGAAAAATCAATGACGCCTAAAAACTAAAGTTATTTTTAGGTTGTTGATTTTATGTGTTTTTTGTTCAAGTCTATATATTCCACCTATGAAAAACAAGTTTCCATTTTGATTCTCAATTGTGTTACGTATAACTACTGCAAAAGCTATCATAACCTTTCACTTTTCGCAGCTAAACAAGGAATATTTATGAAACCCATAATATTTATGAAACCCATCCTTTCATTGAGTAAAGCATGGAGTATATAGATATGAGATTCTTCAAAAATCTGTACGTGACATGTTTTTTATGACTTCCTGCAGATCCTTAAAATCACCGTTAAGCCTTAAAACCACACACACACACACACACACACACACACACACACATACACACACACACACACACACACACATATATATATATATATATATATATATATATATATATATATATATATATATATGTATTATTCAGTCCAGTTAAACCGGAGTCGGGTATAATTCCGTCCGGACAATAAAAACATTCAACAGTGAACATTTCAATTTTCCAGGTAAAGAGCTCAATGTAACTGACATCACAGAGCAATAATTCCTTTAAGAAAAACAAAAACCTGGTCACACTATGATTATAAATTCATTTCCATCCTGTTATAGGTATTGATATGAATCAATAACCGATATCAATATCAATACCCATAATAGGATGGAAATAAATTCATAATCCTAATGTGACCGGTTTTTGTTTTTCTAAAGGTATATATATATATACATATACTCGCTGATCACATAGACGTGAAACTGCCAGTTTCCAAGCGCCGATATTACCACTCTTTCTTTATAAATATAGAAAACTGTTTGCACGCGCGTGCGTGTATGTGTATGTGTGAGAGATAGAGAGATAGAGAGAGGTGTATTATACAGAATATCCGAAAAATTGGTTAGAAATAGGACTTGAAAATCTCAAATTCAAAAACAATTTTAATTCAAAATTTAGGTTTCAAGTCTTGTTTCAGAGTATATATATATATATATATGCATGCATGGACAGCTATCGATAGGCTAGTGGACATATGGAAGTAAAACCTGACCTATAAAATGAAACGCTGTTTCTTCCAAGCAGCGGTCGCGTCGATACTGCTATATGGATGCACTACATGGACGCTAACTAAACGGGTGGAGAAAAAGCTTGACGGCAACTACACAAGAATGCTGCGAGCAATTTTGAACAAGTCCTGGAGGCAACACCCGACAAAGCACCAGCTGTACGACCACCTACCTCCCATCACAAAATCTATTAAAGTTAGACGAACCAGACATGCAGGACACTGCTGGAGAAGCAGGGACGAGCTCATAAGTGATGTTCTCCTAAGGACCGCCTCACATGCCCTAGCAAAATCAGGGCGAATCTACATACCGCAGCTCTGTGAGGATACGGGATGTAGCCCTGAGGACCTGCCAGAAGCGATGAATGATAGGGAGGAGTGGTGAGAGAGGGTCAGGGATATCCGTACTGGCGTATGTAAGACAGTTGTTTTCTCTCTCTCTCTCTTTCTGACTGGCACTTAGACTCTCTCGATCGCAGTCAGAGAGATAAAACTTATTAACCCAAATGAAAAAAATAGCTTAATACTACCCATTCAAATCTGGAAAATAATAAAAATTGAAAATTGATTTGAAATATTAACGCATTTTAGTGAGTTTTGGTGATTTATGAGATGTCCAAATGAACTCGAAACCGTCTTCCGTACAATATGCTTGGTAAAAACGAAATAATAACCCATAGTCAATAAACAATAAAAATAAATAAAACGTCTTTCAGGTACTGATAATTATCATAAATATTGATAAAAGTGACTCTTTATATAGAAATATTAGTGTTGACCGACTAGCAAAATCTGACTTTCAACAGCACTGGATGTAGTTTAGATGACTTATCAAGAACGACGGCCCATAGAAACGGATGGCGCGAGAAATTCAACTGACTCTTTGCTGTTTGCTCGGCTAGATGATATATCATCATCATCATCCTCATGTCATGCCGCCAGTACGGATATCCCTGACCCTTTCTCGCCACTCCTCCCTATCGTTCATCGCCTCCGGTATATCTCCAGGGCTACATCCCGTATCCTCACAGAGCTGCTGTATGTATGTTCGAGCTGGTCGTACTGCTTTTGCTCGGCCATATGTGGGTGTCCACTGGAGTACATCTCTTATGAGCTCATCCCTGCTTCTCCAGCAGTGTCCTGCATGTCTGGTTCGTCTAACTTGGATAGTTTTCGTGATGGGAGGTAGGTGGCTGTATAGTTGGTACTTTGTGGGGTGTCGCCTCCAGGACTTGTTCAATATTGCTCGCAGCATTCTTGTGTAGTTGCCGTCCAGCTTTTTCTCCAGCCGTTTTGTTAGCGTCCAAGTTGTGCATCCATATAGCAGTATCGATACGACCGCTGCTTGGAAGAAACAGCGTTTCATTTTATAGGTCAGGTTTTACTTCCATATGATCGATAGCTTATCGTTAGCTGTCCCTGCCTTCGTTAGCCGCGTATCGATGTCTTTTTCGGTTGATGAGACACTGCTTCCTTGGTAGGTGAATTTGTCTACGAGTTTCAGAGAGCTTCCGTCAAGTGTGGAAATGTCGCTTGTTTGATTAAAGCACATGTATTCAGTTTTGTGTGCATTGACATGGAGGCCAATGCCTACGGCAGCTTGTTCCAAACTATGCAGTAGTGTTTCGGCTTGGACGGATGTATTTGCCAGTATCGCTATATCATCGGCGTAGTCGGTAATTGTTTTTTCGGGGTACCTTCTGCTTCGGGGTGTCCTCGTGGTGTAATGGTTAAAGCGATGAACTGCGGAATCGTAGTACGCGAGTTCGTACTCCAGTCGCGCTATTACGTTCACTTTCGGGCAAATACCCTTGGGAAAGGTATGAACCCCCTTATTCTCCCTCCAGCTATGGGTAAATAGTAGGACGGACTAGGTTCTTCAGCCTTGGTGAGGCAACTAGTCTAGGAGAAGGAAAACTCTGAATTCAAAACCTGTTAAACTCCGCTTAAAAATTGACCTTGTGTCATATCCTGCCCGAGCGGAGGGGTTGGTAAATAGTACCTTCTGCTTCTTTTCTTTGTCAGCTCGGAGCCGTTTTCTTTGATTTTATCAATCGATGTTCTAAGCACGTAGTCTAGACAGATGGTAAAGAGGTATGGGGCTAGCAGTACTCCTGCTACAATGTCATAATATTCTGTGTCTCCATCCGGTGAACGTACTTTCATTTTGGTGTTTCTATAAAGAATCGTTATTGTTGTGACGCTCTCTTTTGGTAGGCCGTATGCAAGTAGGATTTGTTCCATCTTCCCTGTGAATGGAATCAAATGCCTTGGTAAAGTTGGCAAATAATATTGTCGCCTGTAGGTTTTTTGCCCGTACACCTTCAAGGATTCTACGGATGATCCATATTTGTGAGGTCGTGGATCTATTTCTTCTAAAGCCATTTTGTTTTTTCCTAAGAATTTTGGGTTCTATGCGGTTTCGTAGTAGGGCATTGTAAATTTTGGCTGCTATGGATGTAAGTGTTATACCTCGGTAGTTCTTGGCTAGTCCGAAGCCACCCTTTTTAAGGAAGGGGAGGATGCATCCCTTCATCCATCTGTCTATCGGATTTTAATTATAGACTGCGTTGCAGTGTCGGAGCAGTATGTCGTCGAATTGTCTGGTATTCCATACTTCTGGGGGAATCTCGTCGAGCCCTGCAGCTTTCCTATTTTTAATTATTCTAAGAACTGAGTCGAGTTCTTCTTGAGTGAACGGTCCTAGTTTAATGTCCAATTATATATATATATATATATATCATCTTGTTCAACGAATTACCCCTGAAGTATGGAGGACAAGGATATTATGCTACTATATGTATAAACAAAACATGAAAGAAATGCTCCATCCTCACTTACCCCGAGATAGTCGACCTCGAAATCATTAAGAACTGTAGCGGTATAACTCTTTTTAAGGTTTATAATGCCTTGCGTCTCAATAGTATCCGTATTCAGAAAATTTTAAGGAAAAATCAGAACGTCTTTCCGGGGAAATCAATCCATAATTTCGCTGATTCTGACTATCTGTCCAACTATCAAAAAAGACCGAGCAAAATATATATATACTCGAGGCAACACTATTGTTTGGACATTTCTCCGAGGCATTTGACTCCATACGCAAGAAAAAAGGAGCAAATGCAAATACGCCTGGCATATGATCTTTCCGCAAAAATGATACAATGGTTCGCACGCCCGATTGTGACTGCAACTTTTTTTTGTATAATTGTCACAATTATCTTGCAAGGAGATACATTAGCACCATATCTACTAATAATCTACCTTGATTACATTCCAGGAATGACAATAGATCTGATAAAAGAAAATAGTTTAACGTTAAAAAGACAAGAAGCAGACGATATCCTTCAGAAACTGACATACGGAAACTATGCGGTTGATCAAACGCTTTTTGTAAATACATCTACACTAGACGAGTCAAAACTTGAGAAAACAAGCAAATGGCATTGGTCTCTACGTGAAAGCAGACAAAACAGAGATCGTGTGTTTTAAATAAGAAGGAACCATCTACGCTTTAATGTGATAAGTCTCTGAAATTAATAGATCAGCTCGCTACCCCAGCGGCAAAATATCTTATCAATTGGAAGCAATGTCAACATACACATATGGAAGCTGTAGACTGTTATTGACGGGTTATAGATCATATAGGAAATTGATCTTTCAGATCAAATAAATTGGGATTTCTTGCAACCTGTGGCTGTGTCATTACTACTGTATAGATACACCATCTGACCTCAAACGAAACGCATAAAGATAAAGCTCTAGAAGAACTACACAAGAATTCTACGTGCTTTTTTGAAAAAAAATGCTGGTTACAGCATCCTACAAAACAGCTGCTATACAACAATTTACTTCCCATTCTACAAACTATCCTACTAAGACGAACAAGACATGTTGGCCACTTGCTCGTAAAATAAGGGCGAACTTAATAGCAACTTTTTCTAGTGGACTACAATACATAGATACTTTAGTGCTAAGCGACCAGCAAAAAATTGCTAACCTCAACAATAAATAAACATTGGGTGATATCTAGAGGGCCTGCCAGGAGTGATAGATAATATGTAGAAATGGTATGAGAGTATCAAGTGATTGCGTGCCACCAGCACGACTTGATGAGAATGATTTTGATATATAATGTAAGAGCATTCGCCTTGAACAACGCCCACCAATTTACCAAAGTGGTTCAAACTTTCTTGGATGGTAGTGAATTGTTCCTTTTGGTGGATGGTGCTTTAATTCTTTCAGGTATGGATTTCACTAATTTAAAACAATATCCTTCATCAAAGTGGTTCCAACTTTCGTGAATAACAGTTAATAGATCTTCTTCGCTGGATGGAGTTTTCTCATGTATTATTTAATGAAGTTTCATTGCGAATTTTCACCCTTCACTGGCCATCTCATAGATTTTATATGCCTTTCCAGAAGAAAAGCTGTAATCTGTGAGAAGATCCATTATCCCCCTGAACAATCATCCTAAAACCAATAGTATACCGATGGAATGAAAAAATTATCCAATTAGCCCAACATTTTCACACGTGCATTGATTGTTGTGGTCCTTTAAATTACACACAAAGCCATAACAAGAATGACTTTGAAACTTGCTTGTTTTCTTCCGGCAATGACCTTTATTTGTTTCATTCGATCAGCACTATACATTTTTATAATAAGACATTCCCAACCTCTTATGGGTGGGTGGGGGGTGTCCTCGTGGTGTAATGGTTCAAGCGATGGACTGAGAAATTGTAGTGAGTTCGAACACCAGTCGTGCTATTACGTTCACTTTCGGAAAAATACCCTTGGGAAAGGTCTGAACCCCATTATCCTCCAATATATTGGTTAAATAGTACCACTACTGTTCTTCTGCTAGAATGGCTTTGGCATTAAATAACCTACAAAGGTTGATATGCCATTAAACAAAAGAAACCAACCTCTGGTTGAGGTCTGCAAGAGCTATTTTTTTACCTGTAGACCATTTTGCATATCTGGTTTTCTGCTGGAATTTGTTTTAGGAGTGCAAATTACAAGATGATTCCACAGTTCTTCCTCAATATTGGATGATTATTTCTGAATATTTTCCATCTGCATAGTTTTGAAAAATTTTGCCATTAATTCAGACAATGTAATCTAATTGGTTTAAAAAAATTTTTTTATGAAAACAACATGTTCTTCTCTTAAACAAATAATGTTTATTAGTTTATTTATTGCTGAAAAACATAAATGAATATCCTGTGTGCTAATTTCATAATTTTTGTCAGGGGTCGTATAAAATATTCAACTTAATTTCCACGGTGAGTAGATGATAGAAATATAAGAATGACTTTTAGAATTTAGTAAATAAAAAATCTTGTAATCTTATTGATAAGTCAATTTATTTATATGATTCCTATTGCATCCCCGCACCTTATTTTACTGCATCAGTATTAAATCTGGTTATGGAATTTTATTGCATGCTCGTTTGCTTTTTAAGTATTGTTAAATTTTATAACATCAAAAATAAATCACTTGGAGTTATAATACGGCGGAAGTTTTTCAATGAAAGCCAGAGATATTAATGGAGAGCCATCGGTTGGGATAGGTGCCACAGTGAAGACGTTACGGTGAAAGGTGTTGTGCTAAGCATTAATTTCGTAACATGGTTCACCTACTGACATGTGTTGCAAAATGAAATGGTTGTAGAGGTTTTTTTTATTTAGTCTAATTATGTCTATTTTCCTTACTCTGTGTGACACACACCAAATCCCTTGAACAAAGGTAGGTATGTACTTACAAAGGTATTAATATATAGATAAGGATATAATTTGGAAGACCTGCCAAGATCGATGGGTGAGAAGGTTGGATGGAGAGAATCAGGAAAATCCTCGCTGTCAGTGCGACTTGATGATGATGATGATGATGAAGAAACTTTGTTATTAACAATGACTGTCACGCAACGTAAAGGCTTTTTATAAATAAAATAACCTATGTAAAATACGAAAAGGTCCCTCCATTTAGTGGGAGTATTTTAAATAAAGAGCAATAAAAGGAAATAAAAAGAATCTTGGCTTGTAATAGTGATTGCGGATCATCTGAGAAATTCAGCTAATTAATTAGCATGCGCAGTTTGACCAAGAAGGAAATGATCAAGAATAATGAAACGTACTTGCTATTCTACTTATTAATCCCGCAGTTCAACACACATGGCACATCGTTTTTTTAAGTTTCTTTAACCCTTTAAAAAAAACTTCAATAACACTTTTAAAAAGTCATTTCCTTTTCCGTTCGGCCAGGAACTTTTCAGCGTTTCCTAGTATGAATCTCAGCCTCGTCTGATAAGAATATATGTTGTTTAGCGATGATTTTCTGTAATATGAGGTTTTACATATTTTGGAGAATCAGCATTCAAAATATGACGTTTTATGTTTGCCCGAACACCGACCACTGTCTCTGGGGTGAAAAAAAAAGGCATCTATATCAGCTATAAAGAATCGTCTCCTCTCTATACACTCTTAGCAACGATCTGAATCTGATAAGAGAAACTTATATATTATCCAAATAAGAAACCAATTTCAGTTTAAAAAATTAGAAATAAACAAGAATTTAAGTTTTGAAAAGAAAAAAAAAAATTCTAAAACCTGGCGTCTTACACGTGTATCTGGCACTTGTGAAAATATCACGTTTTCTAAAAGCTATGACCTTTGTCATGAAGTCACCTTTAATAGTTTTGGGTTTCGTACCCTATGAAGAAATCCTGCTGTTGCAGACATATGAATCACTTGGCTACCTGGCATAAGTGATTAATGAAAGAAGATAGACATTTTTTATCCCCGTTTTTCCCCAGAACAGGTTTTATGCTTTTAAGAGATGACGTAGAAATATTTATCTCCTGCTCAACTTTTTCCTGGTTTCACTAAATCATAAATTTTCATTGACAAAGAATAAAGTGAAAATAGAAATTAAAAAACCTACTCATAATACATTAAACAGTAAAAAAAGATATTACACTTAAGTCTCTAAAATAAAAGGCTGTATTTCCCTCTCTAGCAAAACAAAGAAAGCAACAAAAAAAAAAAAAAAATAGAACTCTTTGGAATAAAAGATTACTCTTTATTCCCTGAAGTAAAAGGCTTCACTTGATTCTCTAGAAATAAACTGTACATTAAACTCGGCTGCAAGCGACTATTACCTTTTTAAAATAAAGGCTACAGTTAATTTCCAAGACTACAAAGTGACACTTAATACTCTAAAGTTCTCCTAACTCTCGCGTATGACCGTTTTTCGCATCTACTATGAGAGTTCTTATGGTTGACACTCCGTTGTTGGTCACACAGCCTGACACCAGGTTCACTTGTGGTGAGAGCCATCCGCTTTAAAAGTTTTATCTATCATAGGAATAGATAAATAAAGATTGGCATCGTTAGCCTTATTGAAAATCTAGTCTGCTTCAATGCGCAGAAAGTAATGAGCAGAAAAAAAAAATCATTCCGATTCAATGGCGTTTTATAGAAAAGCAATTTTATGCATTGGTTTCTGGCTAGAGCCAGACAAGCAGATAATTGGATCAGAATTTTAAAAAAAGCTGCTTATAAACAATCAACGTATATGCAGGCACATTACTTTGGCTAATATATATATATACATGTATTATGGTGTATCAAGATTATTTTTTTTGTTTTTTAGACGTTCACTTCAAAGGTTATTTAATATACGTACCAATGACTCGACTATGAAATTATTGCGATTCTCTTTACGTATTTCTGCACCAATACAAACTGATGGAATTTACTGAAATTCGAGCGACACCAAGTCTCCACAATTCTCTATTCTCTATAACAATTCACAGATCTCAATCGTGCTCGAGCCCCATGGAAAGATTGAGACAATCTTTCCATGGGGCTCGAGTTTTTTCAGTCCCTTTTTAAAGTTCTTTAAAACTATTCAAGGTATCACGGTTACTTTCGTATTCTAGAGTTTGTTTCACTGTTCTCTGACAAGATTTCTTTCACGTTCACTCTGTAGTCTAAATAGTTCTTTTTTTTTCCTGGTAACATAGTTTAGTTTTTAGACCGGAGCTGATAGTCTGTTTTTATCAAAATACAGATTATTATTATTATTATTATTATTATTTCTTTCCTTGGAAGTTTTTCAGATCAGCGTTTACTGGTAGTTTCTTCCTGAGGTCTGAATAATACCCATCTTCCTCATGGAAGTCCTCCAGGACTTTTCTGAATATTCTAGCTAATCTTAATAATGCGTAAGTCTCTATGGTTTTAATCCCCCCCCTGATTTCTAATTATCCAAGTCTCTTTTCTTAGCCTTTGGGAACTGTTCCAAACGAAATAACAACCAGTAATATCACAGTCACCTTCATATTCTACAGCTTTTTAAGATGCCCGTCTTATCGCTTTCTTTCATTTTCACTCTGTCGTCAGCTGGTACACCAAAATCCATGAAATGTCAAGTTATTTTATTCTTGTTTATTAATACTAGTTTTATTTTGGTTGGAATTAAGCGATCGGTTTGTATCTCAAAGCACAAAAGAATTTTTTGCGTTTAATTCTCTAGGATGGATCCTAGTTTGTGCAAATACGATCTGATAGCATGTTCAAATTCTAATGTCTTACATAGTTCTATGCAAATCCCCATTCTCATACTGTCATGCCTAGAACTGTATTCCTTTTGTGCTAGTTTGATGTATTTGCTCAGCCATTTCATCTCTGTCACCACAAAACCTACACTTGCTATTCCCTTGGTTATCATTAATATTTTGATTTGATTTAATTGAATTATTTTCTCCTCTTATAAAAGGAAATATATTTTCTCATTTGAGTTTTCTATATCTTATCGACATCCAAGTCTTTTTGTGTACTATAACAAGAAGAATCCATAAAGTTATTTTTATTTCTATTTCTGCTTCCTTGTTTTTTAGTTGTTTCTCTATGTTGCCCTTGTGTTGCTCTTGCTTTTACTAGCTGTTGTAATTATTCTTTCCCTGCTTTACTTTGCGTCTTCTCAAGTCTTTGAATTGTTACATCAACGCAATCATCATTACAGACGAGTCCTGTTCTTGGATATCATCATCGTCATCATCAGTTTTCTTGTCCTTTGTTCTATTTGCCTGAGTTCCACTTTTGTCCATTTTAAAAATGGTCCAGATTATCTGCCCAGGTCTTCATCCTTTTGATGAAATTTTGGCGACAAAGTTTTTGGTTCTGAAAATTTTCCCTCTTCTTTTGGGTTACTCTTTTCTTATTTTTTCAGTTTGTTTGATGGTGTCCGCTTCCAGTGTTCTTAAGTAGTCGGAAAATTTCTTTTTCACCAAGTGTCCAGGTGATTTCCTGATTTGGTAGTTTTATTCCGTCTGTTGTTTGGATTTCTTATCAGAATGGCACATTTTTTAATGCCAAATTCTATTCCTATATCCTGGCAATATATTCTTATCATATGTATAAGTGTTTTTAATTCTTTTTTATTCATGTCAAATACCTTAATATACAGGAGTTGGTTGATCTTTTTATACAACTCTGTAGATTTGTAGCCCTCTCTACACTTTCCAAGTGAATAGTTAAGGTGGCATCATTGCTGTAACATATAGCTCTGGCAAGAGTGGGTCTCCCGGGAATTATTTGGATTTTCCATCTCTCAAAGTTCTCCTCCTGCTCCTAATTTCAGTTTCCAGTTTTCCATCGTTTGTGATAAAGTTCATGACTTTGTCGAGGAAGGTAAACATTTTCATACATTTAATTAACAACGTTTTTTAAATATCTATTTGTGTTCCTTTGTGGATACCAATCTTTTCACTGACTGACAACATGACTTAGATCTTTTAGTCCAGTAATATTGTCCATTAGTATATTTTTGATACTCTATTAACGTTTCCAGTTTCTATTTTGATCTTCGAGTTTTGATTCCTTAGGGAAGGTAATGTTTCCTTTTTTAGTCATAATCTTTTGATTAATTATTCATTGTTTATTTCGTTTGGTGTTACCATTTATGTTATGTTGCTGGGTTCAGTTAAGGTTTGGTTTTCCGTATTTTCTTTCATCTCTTTTGGGTAGCTCTTTTAAATCATATTCCTCATGACTTACCTATCCACATATTTCCATTATCTCGAGGTCAGAAAACTAGGCTTTCTTTTCAATCACCCTTGCTTTATCAGGAAATCTCTGGCTTGTATAAAAATTAGCAGCTTCTTTCCAAATTTCTTTTCATTATTTTCTTATAACATCTTCGTTTTGGTGTAAAAATATCTTAACTTTACTTAAGGGTTTTGCTTTTCTTGCAGCTTTTTGAAATTTGTATCGGTGTAGGATAGAATCTTTTCTCTATGGGGTGATATTTTTTTACCAACTTGAAAAAGTGGAGTAAAATATTGTTATATATATATATATATATATATATATATATATATATATATATATGTGTGTGTGTGTGTGTGTGTGTGTGTGGCTTCAATCTTTTGAGTGGTTCCAGGTTTTCTAAGCAGCAGTCAGGAAATTTTTATTTCTGTTTAGAGGAGTAATTTCTTATTTTGTTAAAGCAATGTATTTTTTTGGTTTTTGAAACACCCTCGCCATTTTTTGCTTCAGTTTAGTTTTTAGTTTTTTGAAATTTTCTGAAGCAATTGTTTCTGCAGATATAATTTCCATATATTTGGGTTTTCTTTTCGTTTTGAAAAAATGTAACGTTTGTAGATGAATTTCTGAGGTTTTAGAGCATAAAAACATAATTTTGCGTCAACTAGCGACTAATTGCAAAAGCCCGGCTGGAGAAAAAAAAAAAAAAAAGACAAGGAAAAACTTGGTCAAATAATTTTAAAAGATTTTTCTTCCTTAAGAAAGCAGAAAAGGATTTTGTTTATATATGTTTTCCCATTCGTTCTGAAAGAAAGAAAGAAAGAAAATGTTTTGTTTTATTTACGCGAGTAATGATGTTTCTTTTGTTTTTATAAACAAGTTACTTAGGATGCATTCTTTTGTGTGCATTTTTTTTATTGTTGCCCACCACAAAAATTTTAGTGAAATTCTCTTTTGCCCTGTCAGCTGGGGCTGTAGAATACACCGACTGCTTCTCTGCAGTGTCCTGGATATGACACTAAACAATCTGATGGTGAGGTTCCAGTGATGCTGGAGTTTGGGGAATGCGGAGTACCCCTTTATTGCCATCGCTCCCAGGTCCACTCTGGTCCGGAGTGGTGGCACCTGATAGGGCCCTATCTATGGGTTAAATAGAACTAACAGCATACTAATGCTAAACTGAATTGTTTGACTAAACTGAATAGCTTAAAATAGAAATGCTTTTGACAACTAAACAGTACTTACATTTAAACTGCGTGCTTATGCTTAAGTGAATCATTTGAAATATAACTGTTTTTTTAACATTGAAACTGTACTTAAACTAAACTGAATTGTTTAACATAGAACTGTTCTGAATATTTACCGTGTGTAAACAAAATCTGTACATATACTAAAGTGAATCAGCTGAATTTGAACTGCTTGACAAAACTGAATAGCTAGAATTGTTTTTCACAATTAAAATGTACTTACTTTTAAACTGCGTACTTATGCCAAACTGAATTGTTTGAAATTGAACTGTTTTTGGCATTGAAACTGCACTCATACTAAACTGAATTGTTATATATAACTGCTTGAATAATTTGAAATGGAAATGTTTTTGACGTTTAAACAGTGTAGTCATGCTAAACTGAATTGTTTTAAATAGAACTGATTATTTACATAAAAACTGATTTGGCGTTAAATAACCTACAAAAGTTGATATGCCATAAAACCCAACAAACCAAACTAAACCAAACGAAATTCTTTTGTATTTTTGCATTCATTGGATTAAATTATTTTAACTTAGCAAGTCCTTTCTCTTTGTCTACTTTTTCACTTAATACACTAAATTGATTCCTAATTCTTTTTTTATTTGTCGTATCCTATTTGTTACTTAATGTCGGTTTTAACTGGAAATTTTTAACATTCCGACATTTGGTTCTATTTACGATTGCTGTCGATTTTGTTTTCCCTGCATCTTTCTGATACATCACTGTTATGGTTATTGTTTATGTACTTGAAATTATAACTTCTAGGATGCAGACCGAATCACCTGTTGACAATAAACGAAGTCCCAGCCGATCATGACTCTCACATATGTTATTTAAGTCTCTTGTTTGATGGTATCTCTCTTTACCATTTTTCTTGAGTAGTTTAATATGGCTATACCAGTTTCAGGATGTAATTAATATCTCTGAAAAAAAAGTGCAGAGCTAGAATCCCCAGGTAAAAAAAAAACTTACCTTGTAAGTGTGGGCTGAGGGAGATAAACGTACACCTTCTTCTAATCTCAGTCCAAAAGCCAATTATCTTTGTTGGAATCGTGTAAAATAATAAGGAATTTTTAAAATGTGTTTAGTAATAAACGGTTTTCAAGCTAAACTTTGAGTTTGTAGTTGTGGGTTTTTGATTTGTAACGGTCAAAATTTTGTTTTGCGTACACATTTCAACGAATGACAGAAAAAGATCGACAAGTTTGTTTTAGAATCAGCTGGTATCTAAAATTTTAAGTTAAACGATTAATTAGATATCAGCTGACATTGAGCTATTACGTGTCACTAAAATGTTTTAGTGATTACTTCTGATTAAAGCATTAGTTAAAGAATAATTTGAAGAAAATATATAACAAGGAGATTTCGAAGACACGGTGAGTCAGAGTTAGAGAAGGAGCAGACGGAGGTTAGAGACGACAGACGGCTAAGAGGCCCCGGCGTTAGCCCTAGCCGACGGCGCGCGTGCACAGGAAACAGCCGGTGCGAGAATTATAATAACTATGTCTCTGTCTATATTTTCACCTCACACTCCTAATTCTATCTTTAAATCTAAAGGGCTGTAGTAATTCCTATTATTTATCTCTTTCTTTTCGACGACTACTATGAAAAAGGCAGTAACAATATACTTTCATATCTTGAAACCAACGGAGTCGTTATGAATTGTGTTGTATTACAACTTTCAACTTGGCACCGGTAACGCTACATTAATTCATATTTGGTGCCGTAAGGCTACAATCTGTGAGTCAAGCTAAAATTGACCTAGTGGTAGTCAGTTGTTAGTATTCAAACCTGTAGAAGTCTTTTGTTATTAGATACAAGTTTGCTTACATGAAAACAAGTCGTCTCCAGAAAATGATTTAAATCACACATATTAAAAAATCGTTAACTGTTATTGTAGAGATCTAAAACGATAAGAACATTTTATATGGCACCTATTTTGGCGTTGCGGGATCTCAAAGAAATTTTGCGGATACAAAAGAGAAGATGAAGAGGTGGTGACGAGTTCACAATAGGAAAAGGAAAAAACCAGAAACGTAGTCATTGAAAAGTAGCAATCAATTTCTTTTCAGTGTTGCAACTTCCTTTCTGGATCGATTTCAATACGAGAAGGCGTGAAGTAGTATTTTGTGGAGTCAATGAAGGAAGATTTTTTTGTCGCCTACTCTCAACTAGGCGCAGAATCGTGTCTGACCGTTTCTCACACATTCCTTGACAGTTCTCGAGTTTGACTCTTTTGTGTCGATCACACATCCGGTCACTTACTTCCCTTGTATTGGTGGGGGGCAGTTACTATTACTATTACCAATTTTTTAAAAAGTTAATTCTCTTCTAATGTAAAGATACCATCATTTTTATTATTTTTACTGGAATATTATACAATCAAAATGGATATTATTCTATATTATCTATTACCAAAGTTGCTTTGAAACTCAGTGACAAGAAATATGATTATGTACCAATTGAGAAATAAGTTCACTCCTGATTTAAATTCACGCAGTTTTATTTTCGGTCACAGGGTTTCAATATTGCCGAGTTTGGTAAACAAAAAAAGCTAACAATATCTATTTTTCTTGTGTATTCTTGCCCTAGAAAATAATAAAATCCTGATATCCGGTTCTTATAAAAAATGGTGAAGTTATTTATTCATTCATTTATTTACGGCTGATACTGTATCTTGAAAATCAACTTAAATGCATCAGCAATACTTTCTTTGGCCTTTATTTACATTCTCCTGTTGAAACTAATGTTCATATTTATTTGAACAAGAAGCAGTTTTATGGCTGAAGAATGTTGGCCCCATTGAGTGGGGTTTGAGTGGAGAGATCCAAACTATTTTAATCGCTCGGTCGGTGAGGCTTAGGATATACTGATTGTGCCTCCTTCCTTCAAAATAAAAGTGTGTTCGGGGTAAAACACGAAACTGCATCTGAAAGGCGATGCTCCTGGTAAGTAGTTCAGGAGATTTTTGAGTGCCCCTTCACTGATATGACCCCCAGGTCCACTGGTAATACAAGTTAGGATCCCATCTATTCTTTTTTTTTGTGATCTAGAAATTTTGTATTCCGAGCCACAAAACATGACTCAATGATTGCTTACACTGACCATGAGAAAATTTGGTCCGTCTTGCCTAAAGTTTCTGTTTTTAACTTTCAAATTAGTTTCAGCTTTCTATGCGTGCATCTGTATGTGTGCATGTGTGTGTGTGTGTATGTGTGTGTTTGAACTCCCATGTATGGATATGTGTGTCTGTATGTCCCCCCCCACTCTCTCTCTCTCTCTCGCTCTGTGTAAATTTGTCTGCGCGTGTTCTTTGGCCTTTTACGACGGATCGTCTCTGAATTGAAAACACTTATTTATGTCCTTCTGTATTAAGATATGTCGTTAGGTTCATGTATTTCTTGAATATGTGCACAATTGTGCAGGAAGAAGTGTGCTCAAACTTAATTAGTACTTGTTTGGCGGTGATCGTTTAAAAAAGCAACGATAAACTAATGTATTAATCGATATTGAATTTGATGTGATCGGAACCTGTTACAACTTTCTATTGTCGTCTTTTTCTTGTTTCCAGTCGACAAATCAATGAAGCATTAATATTGAAGGAGAATTTACTCAAGTGTGAGTAAGTCCGTCTGCAGCAATATGAAGTGCGGGAAATAGGTCAGCTGGCGGGAAAGGGATATATGATTAGTGTCTACTAAACAGACCACAAACGCGACAAAGGATGTATTCGACGTATAAAAGAGTAAAGATAGTGATGGAGAGAAAGATTACTATGATAGATAGATAGATAGATAGATAGATAGATAGATAGATAAAGCGGGTGAGAGAGAGAAAGAAAAAAAGAAAAAGAAAGACAAAAAAGAAAAAGAATAAAGAAATGAAAGAAAGAAAAGAAAGGAAGCAGGAGAGAAAAAGAAGAAGGTGGGAAGGAAAGGAAAAGAGAAATACACGGACAAAAGAATAGAAAAAAAAAATGAATGAGAAAGATGAAAAAAAAGAAAGGAAAGATAGGAAGAAATATAAGAAGAAAATTGGATGGGAGAAAGAAAGAAAAAAGAAAGACTAAAGGAAAAGGGAAGAAACAGAAAAAAGAGGAAAGAAAAGAATGAATGAAGAAAAAGAGAAAAAGAAAGAGATGGTAAAAGAAAGACAAAGAGAAATAAAGGAAAAAGAAAGAAAGGACGAGGAGAAAATAGAGAAAGTATAAGACAGAAAGAGAGCGAAGGTAATGAAGAAATATAGGAAGAAAGAAAAACAAAACAAGCGGAAAGAAAGAAAGAAAAAGGATGAGAAAATAAAAAAGAAAGCAAAGAAAAAGTGGTAGATAGAAAGAAATATAGAAAGAAAGAAAAAAACGAACCCATGAAAAAAAGGAAACAAAAGGAAATCTGGTCTGGAAGACCTGGGTTCAATCCCAGATCGAATCATGCCAAAAAACTCAAAAAGAGTACTTGACGCCTCCTTGCTTAATACTCAGCATTATAAGGTACGGATCAAGGATAAATGGAGTAATCCAGGGAAAGGAGTAGCACCCTCCCCTACACGTTGGTGTCGTAGCTATGGAAAAGGGAGCCTTCGGGTCGCCCTCGACTACAGTCTGCAAACATATAACTTATATATATATACAGAGAGAGAGAGAGAGAGAGAGAGAGAGAGAGAGAGAGAGAGAGTTAACATTTCATTGAAAACAAAAGCGATAAATTTCCATAATTAGATTTATAATTCTAGCAATTACTTGAATATTTTTTCGAAACAAAATTACAACACAAAATAAAAATTCTCTGTACCTACATGTAATATATAAATAGCAGTAGATCAATGATTTGATTCTGACGGTGACTCAGGAAAGTTGTTTTCAAGTATTTCCAAAAATGAAAACTATTAAACACCGGATCTAATATAAGTAAAAACTTGAAAAATAGACGTCCTTTATTTTACTTTTATTGTAAATGTTATATTCCAAGAAAAATCATTTTTCAGGCTACTAAAGATCGTTCCAAGTGTTCCATCTACAATTGGTATCACTGTCACCTTCATGTTCCATAGCTTTTTCAGCTGTCTGGTTTTTTTTTCGCTTTATTTTATTTTCTAGTATAGTCTTCTGGTTGAAGTTGGGTGATCTGTTTGTATCACAGGGTCCTGGCGAATTTTATGTGTCTTATATTCTTGGACAATTCTACTTTGTCCATATACCATTTGTCAATCTAGCAACATTTTAGTCTCTGGTAAAATTCCAAGTTGATCAGCTTTCCAACCTAGTCATGTCGACTTGTGCATTTCTTTTATGTTAATTTGCTAGATTCTCTTATTATGTGATTAACTGTTTCATCTCTATCACCACATATCCTACACTTGCTGTTCTTTTGCACTTTACAAATTTCTACTTTGACATCATTAATTCTTCCCGGCGTTATTTTGTGTTGCTATTAAAAGGGATTTCGTTTCTCTATTTAGGTTTCCTCTTTCAGGTTTATCTATTACTTTATATGTGAATTCTTTGAAGGTAGAAGACTAATGCAGACCCTCTTACAATCAAAACCGTGGTGCATTTTCATAAAGAAGTGGAGTGATTAATGACTGAAGTCTGAAAAGATGGTGCATCTCGTATCGTATTATGTACACATTTTCAAAGTTCTTCTAATTATAATCGTAGGTTAATTGAAAAATGTGTCGCATCAGTTTTCCAATAAAAACGGTCTTTCTTCAAAACATGCATTAGAAGCAAATTTTTAATATATGACGTATAAAAGAGTAAAGATAGTGACGGAGGCCAACTCAGATTAAATGAATATATAAAGATTTGGTTACGCAAATTTTCTAAATGAGAAGGCTTGGAGTCCAGTTTTCAAAATCCTTGTTTCTTCACAGAAATTTGGAACAAAAGAGAAACATTCAGCTAAAATAGTAAAATTAATCAAAATTCATTTTACAAATATTCTACTCAGATCAAAACTTATGAAATTAGCATACTTAACGAATGTTCATTTTTTTTTCATCTGGCTGTAAATAAACTAATAACAGATAAGACAAAAAACTTCTTTTCTTTAATAGCTGAACATTCTATCCTTATAAATTTTACTTCTAATTATAATTAGATAATTAGATTATGATTATTAGGTTAAACTATTTAAATTGATAATATATTTTTCCGAACCATGCAATGGAAAATATCATGTAATAAGCAATTTAAATGAATCTTACAAAAATAAACGCTGAAAAAAACGTTATTTGAAGAACCAGGGGAAATGACAATCATTACCTGAATATTCAATGTTTTATGTGTACCTTAAAATCTTGAGGGATTTTCTTATCTACAGAAAATTGTTTTGGTAATGGTGAAGTTGTTTTCCCGAATTATCATGCATTTTGTCTCTGGGTAAAGTGATTAAAGCTTTTCTTCGGAAAAATCATTGACATGACCATCGAACAGTCTATATCTAAACCCAATAAA
This sequence comes from Sepioteuthis lessoniana, assembly GCA_963585895.1. Taxonomy (NCBI): domain Eukaryota; kingdom Metazoa; phylum Mollusca; class Cephalopoda; order Myopsida; family Loliginidae; genus Sepioteuthis; species Sepioteuthis lessoniana. Next base: position 100,933,345 of record OY757921.1, on the reverse strand, counting down.
AAGATTATGGTAGAAAATTTCAAAAATAGTCCACAAAAAGGTTCCATCAGCCAAAGTAGATCTATAAACTGCTATTTAGGAAAGTTTGAACCAATTTGATAAAGAATATTCCTAATGAATTTAAACGATTTATGTTTATGAAGTCAGAATGTTGAGCAATTAAATAAAAATGTTTTGTCTTATCTGCGCTAATTCCATAGTTGTTTATAAATTTAAGATATCAATTAAAGAATTTACTTCATTATAAACGTCAAAAGATGATGGGGAATTTGATTTTAAAGTCCATTTTTATCAAAGTGGTTTTAATGCATAAGTAATGTACTCATTGTGAAAAATTACATTTATTTCGTTCGTCAATGTTGGTAACAATTTTATTTTCATTGTTGCATCACAATCTTATTTGCCAAAAATCATTTGTTTGCATACGGTTTTATGGTTTCATGTGTTTCTAAGACTAATAATTTATACGTAATTATGATATTAAATAATTATTACTTTTGAATAATAATTTGCACACAGTTATATCGTTCAAAAATCGGAGAATAGTATTTTTCAAACAGACCTATTTGAGCCATCGACCGGACAGGTACCACTATTACCAGTCAACATGGAATGGCAATGAAGGAGTTATCCCCTCTTGTCAGAACTGGCGCATGATTTTCACTACCTTATCCAGTTTAATATCATATCAAAGACACGAAAGACTTATAAATGATTAGAATCAAATAGGAAGAGTTAATTAAAGTTATATAATTATTAAGAAATTATTAATAAAAACGATTGCTTGAAATGATATAATTATTTGCCAATGTAGAAGTCATGATAAAATAAAATTGGAATTGTGGGAAAATCGACTTTTTCTATTCATTCGGAACTAACCAATTTAATTCTGCAAAAACTCAAGAGAACAAAAGTAACTCAAAGGAGAGGATCAAAATTTGTACATTTGAAAACTTCAGTCGTTATTTTATTGAAACACGAAAACATTGAATACGGTTAAATTCTGTTTCGAAAGCATTTATGATATTGACAATTTCCGAACAATAAAAAACCAAAAAAATAACTAACATATTGTATGATAATTCTTTAAAAATTGTTCAGAAAAATAAAAACAGGGTTGCGATTTATAAGTCAGAAATAAAGATTAAGAATTATCAGAAAATGTTCTGAAACTTCTTTTTCTAATCATGCATTTGTTTATAAATAACAAAACCGGTTAAATATTGAACACGAGAAAGAGCAAGTAAATATCGAACCTGAAATAACATATTTCATGACAGAATGTAATGTAGTGGCTGCCTTCCACCCCTGGAGACCCTGGTGCCTAGCTTTAAGGCCAATAACAAGATAGCTGTGGCTGTTGATGCGAGAGATGGTTGTACACAAGTGTTTTTGCTTTTTAAATAGACTTTCAGTAAGTTACCAGGAGAGAGGCGAGAAACAAAGTAAATTTCGGAGAGAAAATTGGTGGTGGTGGTTACGATTTATCAAAGAATAGATCTTCCTTTGAAAGTCGTGAAAATAGTTTTTCTTGTTTTTGAGACCTGTCCAGATAGAAGTCACATCAGCAATAAAATGAGTGGGGTTTTCTGGGCAACGTGTCTGACTTTTCCTTCTCTCATCTCGTCGTCATCTTTTTATCTCACCTTTGTTTTTATCCCCGCTAATCTTCGTCCATTACAATGCTTAAAAAAACCTAATTCACAGATCTTTAGTATACAGGGAGTAAAACGTATGTTCTTTTGTTGAAACGATACTAAAAGTGAATAATGAAGAAAATTACGAACAGTATTCTTCTAATATGAAAAAAAAAAATTTAAATACATATTTATCATTCCTAAACTATAGCAGACCATAATTTAATAAATCTTATCTAATTATTCATTTAAAAATTGGATATTACTTTTCATTCCAACCTGATATTTGAAGTTATAATTGTTTACTAAGAATTATTATTATTATTTACTTGAAACCATTTCACTGTTTGTAAATAAATGATTATGAGTATATAGAAGTAATTACTTGAAAGTATATAATTATAAGTATTAGATTGGAATACTTGAAACCATACAACTGTTTGCAGATTATTTGAATTAGATAAGAATATTTGATATATAACTGTGTGCAAAATACTCTTAAGAAACAATAATAAAATGTACATATAAATTTGCAATGAACGCAGTTGCTTAATATCCATGATGGGTTGATATGCCGTTAAAACCAGTCACTCTATCTATCACTTTAAAAATTTTGAAGCCACACTAATCTAGTCTTCTAATAAGAAATAAAGAAGACGACATAAAAAATTGGTCATCAACTCTAATAAACTATTTTATTTTATCTGGTAAATAAAAATATAAGCCATGTATTAACAATGTTCATGTTCCAGGTCAAGTTCAGGCAACATCTAAATAATATATAGACACCTTTGAAAATTAGTTCAGTTATGTCAACAGAATTAGTATTATTATTTCTGAAATAAAGAATTCACAGAAATTGCGTGATTTCCTTCAAAATTGGTTGGTTGGTTTTGCAGCACGTCAACCTTTATTGGGTTATTTTATACTAAATTCTGTTAAACAGTTATGGTTTCCAGTCCGGAAGTTGGCCGTGGTGTAATGGTTATCGTCGTAGGAAATGGACACGGCAACACGAGTTCAAATCCTGATGACAATTACGTTTTTTGAAAACGTTCACACAAAGTGTGATCACATGGAACCCTTACAGCTTGATGAAATTACTAAAGATAAAGATCTCATTATATATATATATATATATATATATGTGTGTGTGTGTGTGTGTGTGTGTCGTTCTTATACAGTTTCAATTTAAACATTGAAGATTTTCTGTTTATGGAGTGATGTGTATTTGAAGCATAAAAGACTTGTATTCTTTCATATACGAGTATTGGCTCTAACTGGCTTCAATGATGTTTACATAAACACAAACTAAAACGATTTGCCAAAAACACCTGCTGTATCTTTGACGAAATCGATTTTTTTTAATTGCGTTCTGCAGAGTGTGCAAGTAAATGCAAATATATATAAAGTCACTTCTTTTAATAAAAAGAAACATCACAAAAGGATTTGGTGTGCGCGATACTTGGAAAAGAAAGATAACGTGATAATGGGGTGTAATGGTTATCGTCGTAGGAAATGGACACGGCGACACGAGTTCAAATCCTGGATTAAACTGATTGCATTACACATAGCACTAATACCCTTGCGAAAGGTATCAATCCAAATATTCTCCCTCCAGCTATGGGTAAATAGTAGAGCAGACTAGGTTCTTCAGCCTTGGTGAGGCAACTAGTCTAGGAGAAGGAAAACTCTGAATTCAAACCTGTTAAACTCCGCTTAAAAATTGACCTTGTGTCATATCCTGCCCGTGCGGAGGGGTTGGTAAATATGTTGATAATGAAATAATTCAGATATATATTTTTGGAAGATTTTCTCTCGACATAGATCTGCTCATAACATAGATGCATACAAAAGAACAAAAAGTAAAATTGTCAATTTCTGAGTGTATTTGACATGGTTGGTTTATTTGCATAATCGCATATCAACCATACATGGATTATTTAATGTCAAAATTTGATACAAGCCGTTTTCACAGTAAAATGGCTTCAAGCATTCCGATCTAATACAAATAATTTATAGACAGTTATATGGATTCAAGTTACTATGACGATTTGGTTGTAATAACATTGGTCAACACGATTTTTGAAGCCAAGAAACAAAACATGTTTTTAACTAATTTGATGGTGTTGATTTCGAAAATAATTTTGGTTTTTCATAATGAGGAACCATTTTTGTAGTACTATAATTGCTCATTTCAGGAAAATAAGATCAATTTACCATATTTACTAACCCCTCCGCTTGGGCAGGATATGACACAAGGTCAATTTTTAAGCGGAGTTTAACAGGTTTGAGTTCAGAGTTTTCCTTCTCCTAGACTAGTTGCCTCACTAAGGCTGAAGAACCTAGTCTGCTCTACTATTTACCCATAGCTGGAGTATTAGTGCTATGTGAAATGCAGTCAGCCTCGTCTAGAATTTGAACTCGTGTCGCCGTGTCCAGTTCTTACAACGATAACCATTACACCACGGGCACCTCCTAAAAAGATCAATTTACGATCTTGGCTGATCGGAAAATTTATTTCATAAAAGTTGTTGAAATCAACCAATTTTTTAGGCAGGCCGAGCAACTTATGTCAGCGACCTGAAATAAACTATTTTTATAAGAAAGAAAGTTTTTTAAGCTCAAAATTTAAAAACAGAAGTACCACGTTTTCCCAATTTATCGACAGAATTCAAATTAACTGATAATCTTCATGCGTAATATAGTTTAATAGTCTGATAATTAAAGTGAATAAAAAAAAATGAAACCCTAAAATATTTGGTTTGATGTTCATAAATCTTGTCCCTTCACTACAAAAAGAAATCAAAGACATTGAGAACTTTTGTCTTCACAGTGAGAAGGAAACTCTAACAAAAAACATCCAAATTGAATGCAAAAATTTCATTGTACTTGATGAACTTCATGAAAATAGTTTCACCATAACATCAGGAAACTCCTTAAGGATGATGATTTGTTAATTGAATGAATGACTTAGAATTGCGCGATTGGTTATCGTTTGTTAACAATCGTCTGGCTGAAAACTACAAGGACTAAGTGGAAAAGCTATTGAAAGGTCTACAGAACATTGGTGCTAATATGCGCTTTAAGGTTCATATTTTTACATAACCATCAAGATAAATTTTCTGTATAATTGCGACGTTGTAATGAGCATATTTTGTCATAGGATGACCTGCAGTGACCTCAGATTACCAAGATAGTCAAGTCTCGCTTGGTCGAATTATCTACTGAAAGTCATAATTCGATCCTTGGCAATTTTCATTTGGCCTACCTCACCCTAATTTAAAATAGTAGTATGAATTTAAAATAAACAATTGCTTCTGAAAAAAAAGTTACAAATAAAATCGGCCACTTTGAAAAAATAAGAAGTTTGTAAAAGATAACTAAAAGAGAAAAGAATGATAAAATCTTGGGATATTTCTTTTGCAACCAGTGTGTCATTATAATCTGTGAATTGGCTCTAAAATCTGATTTTAGTTTTCTTTGTAGCCGTACGTATTTTCGTCTACGTCTGTGACGAATGCCTCATCATATTGTGTTGAAGATATTGGATCTTGTCTCATAAAGGAATTTAAGTAAAGCCATAGTCTGTGCCATTTAAGAATAGGGGTTAACTATCTAAAGCCGTAATCTGAAAATCATGTTTAGAAATGGTTACAAAAAGAAAATATTCGCTACAAACCTGTCAAAAATATTTTATTGTATTAGATGAATTGAAATTCTTACGAAAAGTTAAAAGAAAAAAATGAAGTGACGATATAAGTTATATCGAGATACCTAAGTCAGTTTGTGGCCTAATGCTGAAAAAAAAACATTTATTTTACGTAACAGATTATTTTATATGATATCCTTCCGTGTCAATCCAGTGTTGATTATCAATATTACACACACACACACACACACACACACACACACACACACACACACACACATATATATATATATATATATATATATATATATATATAAGTGAGGAGAGTGCAGACACAGTCAACGTCACTCAGTTAGACCAAGTGAATCCCACGTGGTCAGTATCTTTTCATATACTATTGTGTGAGGCCGGATGTCGAAAGTGATCTTGCTTGTAAGGCATTCTGGGAAGGATGACCTAGTTAATACTCCAAATTATTTACATGTCTGTATGATGAAAATTTTGTGATTTTTAATTTATTTACTCTGTTATGTTTAATGCGTTATTTTCTTGTATTTTTCTTTACTATTACACACAGTAGATTAGAATGTTTTAAAGTGAGATTTTGGATTTTACTCTCTCTCTCTCTCTCTCTCTCTCTCTCTCTCTCTCTCTCTCTCCATATATAATTTTCATTAATATTAAAAGTAAATAAATATTGACGCAATGATTTTCAAATCACTTACAAATTATCACGTGGTAAGACGTTCATGTCTTGGCCTGTATGTAAGATAAGCTGAAGCTTAATGAATTCTAAGATGCTCATGATTTTTTTAAAGATATTGATACACTTGATTTCTCATTGCAATAGAACATAGAGCAGATGTAATGGCACAGATAATAACTCTAACAAAGACTTCTCGATTATTTCTGCCCAATCCTGTACTAATTCCTTTCGACTTCATTCCAATGTCACATTCTAATTTAAATGTTTCTTTTTCCTCTTTCTCTCTCTCTGTCTCTCTGTCTCTCTCTCTCTCAGTGAAAGCAACCGACAAGAGATTTCCATTAAAGTAATTTCCGTTTTAGCATCTAAGAAAATCCACTCATCTCCAAGATGTTAACTTCTTATGAAGTTTGTCTCACTAAAAAGTGTCGCAAAAGATGAGTATTCTTTAATTTCAAAGGTATAAGTTTCGAGAATAATTTATACTTGTAATCTCATTCCTCAAATATACAATTTATGTGGAAGAATCTTTTGCCATATCAATATCCAGTTCTTTACAATTGAAGGAAGTATAATGAAAAAAAAAAAAAAGAGATAAGAGAAATTGTTGAAAATCTACAAACTTACTTGTCAACGAGGTTTAGTATACAAAATCTGCATACCTTGCAGAAGGATAAGACCCTCCCCGTCAACCAAAGAGAATGCATACACTAAATGCATCTGATGGTGAAGCCTTAGTCCGGGAACTCTGAGGTGTATGGCGTAAATGTTTTTGTCGCCATTAATCTCATATGTTTTCGGCAAACTCATTAGGAATGCATTATGTATCCAATAATTAGGAATTGCTTAGTGAGAACAAGACACAGATTCTAGTCAAGCACAGAACACGGATTACCTAGTCAGACACGGGACAAGGATTGTTTAGTCTGGCACTGGATACAGATTGCTAAGTCAGACAGAGGACAAAAATTGCCTAATAAGGCACAGTAAACAAATAGCTTAGTTAGGCACAGAACAAAAAGTCCTCGGTCAGACACAGGACACAGACTGCTTAGTTAGGCACAGAACAAAAAGTCCTTGGCCAGACACAGGACACAGATTGCTTAGTTAAGCACAGAACAAAAAGTTGATAGTCCCAACTATCGGTCAAATAGATCTACTTATAGATTATTAGTATATACAAATGTACGAGGATCATTAAATAAGTTTCCAGACTTTTTTTCGATGGGCACTTTTATTGATAGTACACACATGAGACTGTAGTCCCCTTTGAAGTAATCTCCTCCGGATTCAATACACTTGTTGTACTATTCCAACAGCTTCTGGAAGGCTCCATGGAAGTCCTCACGTCCAGATTGCATTTTTGAAATTCGCCAGCCGTGACAATCAGGCCTTAGTAGGGTGTATTTCAATTGCTGCTGTAGCTGTTGATTTGAACCTGAAATCATAAAATTGGTCCATCATCTCATATGATGTATGGCAATAACATAGTGAATTTTCAAGTGTCTACAACAATTTTAAATGCCAGTACAAAAAAGTCTGGAAACTTATTGAAGGCACCACGTATATGATAGAAATAATTTAAACAACATTTATGAATGCTAATTATTTGTTTTCACAAAAGTTACTTGAATTCATTATTGCTGGCAAATAAATATTGCTTACCTGAAACCATGTAATTGTGTGAAAAAGACCGTTCGCAAATCATTAATATTGGATAAGAATTTTTGAAACGATATAGCAGAATAAAACTTATTTATATTAGCAATTCTCGAAATCATATAGCTGTATGGAAAATTTTTGCATTAGATTAGAATTCTTGAAGCCATCTAACTGGATGCCAACAAATTGTTATCTCTGATATTGAATAGTTACTTGAAAACGTAATTGCTTGAATAAGATGCATGACTTTAGTATTTGATAACCCAACATGTGCTGACATTCAATAAAACTAACAAACAATCAATTTCAATGTATGGCATCGAGATTGAACTCTGAATTAGGTAGGTCAAAACTTTCAAGTTTAACCCTTAAAACCCGAGAGGCCAATTTTTGTGCCAATACATTATAACTACCTGGGATGTTTGAATCCCCATTTCTGCATCACTTTTGCATTAATTTGTTGTAATTTTGTATTTTATATGTAATTAACAGCCTGAAAGAAAATTGATAAAAGTTTTAATATATTTGTTTAAAAAAACAATCTCTTTGGTTGTTTTGATAAAGAGAAAATGTGTTAAAAGATTAGTGGTTGCGAAAAAAAAAAAAAAAGCAAGAAGCAAACTACATTCTGATCAGTGCATGGAAGCTCTTGACTTTTATAGTGAAAGGCAAATTTTTGCCTTTTATATGTCTCGTAAGTTTAAAAGCGTGGAAGAATTCAAATGAAACGCTTCTGCTGATCGTAATTGACAAAATGTCGACTTTTGTTCTTTACTTGTCAGAAAATGTTTCCGCTGGAGAATTTACACAGCGGTAATGGATGTGGTTTTCTTCATAAAAATGTTGCTAAAATTTTCTTTTTAATTTTAAGCGACAGGTTGGATATGCATCAGAAATATTTTGCTTGACAGTTGTTGAATGCAGTGCGTGTAAAGACGTGAATAATCTTTTCAAAAAGATAATGACATGTTACCTTGATAATAGGAATATCTATCTATCTATCTATCAATCTATCTATCTATCTATCTATCTATCTATCTATCTATCTATCTAATTCCGCTTGTTCTTGCAACCAGATTATATAAATATATATATATATATATATATATATATATATATATATATATATCTTTTTTCAATGAAAGATTTTAGCCACTTCATCACGTGAACTTCCCTTAGATAGAGAGATAGATTTCTATCTAAGAGGAGTTCCCGTGGTGAATTGGCTAAAATCCCTCATTGCAGCTTCGAAGTAAACGCAATTACATTCATTTTCCAACAAATTCCTTGGGAAAAGGTGGGAAATCTCTTATTGCCCCTTCTAGGGGGTTAGATATTATCTCCGCTGTTCTTCTCCAGGAAAGATTTTGACATTAAATAATCACCGAGGGTTGATATGCAGAAGAAACCAAACTAAACCTCTCTCTAATTAGGAAAATGTATTGGGTGTATCGAAAGTACTTTTATTTTTTAATCAGTTTATTGGAAACTTCTCGAGAGTTTCTGTCCTTTTGTAAAGGTATATTGCGATGATCCAATCTCTTCCCTAAGTTTTCACTTGGAGATGGTGGGGTTCTCGTCTTTCATACTTCTTAAAGAAACAATTGACAACTTTTGCATCTGGCATTTATTTAGATACACAAGTCAAAATAGTTAAAAATCTTAAACCAGTTTTCAGCAGTATAAGATGTTATTTCCTCTTTTTCCACGATCTGAATTCTACAAGCAGCTGCTGCGGCTTTCATGTTAATTTTAAATTAATATCTCGAAATGGAAAATTTTATCAACTATTATAACTTTGGAAACTAAAAGTGGATAATAATAATAACAGCTGAGATCACAAAATGTTAATTTCTGCATCGTAAGGTTAACAATCATATTCTCCATCTTTTTACTGTCACTCTTTTTCCTTTGGATTTTAACAAATATTATAAACTTGTGTGAATTTGTATAATGGTGTTGATATTTGTGGAATCTTGCAGTCTTTTGATAGTAAACTTATAGGAAAGAATGGTGACTGTAAAAATCCATTAGAAGCAAAGTACCATCACAGATAAAGAAGGAATTTCAAAGAGACAAATTTGATTACAATGAAACTATTATTACTTATACAACACAAATTGGAACACAAATCACTGAAAAACGAAACCCCACAGAATGCAGCACATCATAATCAATCTTAACGTAAAGACAGGGAATTTAAGAAAAGAAAAATGCTGAGTTGATTGAAAAAACACGACTGAAAAGAAAGCTGCATTACAATCCCTTAGAAATTAAGACTGGAAAACGTCAAGATAGACAAAAAGAAGGTAAATAGATTATTAAAAGTATCCTAACAGACAACATGACTGAAGTAAACGAGCTAATTTATGCCGGAGCCAAGCTAATCAGTGTCCACCTAATAAATCTAAACAGAAATATAAAACCTGGACGTGAAATTAGGCTAGAATACAAAAATTAAGGAACTGGAACAACAAGCGAAAGTGATAATCAAGAAAAAACACATAAGGATATATTGGAGTGAAAAGACGAAAATAAAACAGCTCAAAATTATGACAATTCAACTGGAAGAAGTAAATCCCAAAATATAGGTCAAAGAAGATAGACTTAAAAGATATTGGAACAGAGTCAAGCAATGCAACAAAACAGGACCTTCCAAAATAATTAAAGAAAATTCTACCCACAGTCCGGTTGAGCATGCTCAAGGAAAACCAGAGATTGGCTGCCAAGGAAACAAAAAAACAATTTTGGTGTAAAATGTAGGAACATGCTTGAATGAAAGAAAATTCTACCAACGATTCAGTTAAGAACGCACAAGTAAAGACCGGTAACCAGATGCAAAGGAAACAAAACAATTTTGGAGCTAAATATGGGAATAACAAGAATATGACAAAAAACCGAATAGATAAATGACATGAAAAAATAATTGCATTAACTCGAATAACGCCTAGAGGCAGACATACACAAAAACTCACTAAGAGCAACATTCAAGAAAATACCGAATTGGAAAACGCCATGATGGCATGTATGGATTCTGGTTTAAAAATTCACGTCTATCTTCGACAGAATGTCTCTTCAACTGAGTAAATGCTGAGAGGAAGCAAACATGCTTGAATGGATAGCAAAGGAAAAACTTAGCCTGATCCGAAAAGACCACAAAAGAAAGTCTTCCTAGCAACTATTGACCTCTAATATGTTTACCTGTGATACTGAAAGACCTGAGTGCACAGATTAAAGAAGAAATCTTATTACTCGCTTGAATGCTACAGACCCTTTCCGGAAGTATAGAAAAGATGAGGAACAAATGATACACAACACAAAGATCAGGAAGTCAAATCAAGGTGGAAAATGTGTCCATAGCGTAGATAGATCACAAAAAACCCTATGATAGGCCCCGTGGAGGCTAAAATTTTAGAAAACGTACAAAATATCCGACAAAGTCATAAATTTCATCAAGGGATCCATGGAAAAGTGGAAAGTGGCATTATCAATAAGAGGACAAGTCATTGTAAAGGTTAAATTTAAAAAGACACCTTCCAGGGAGATCGCTCTCGCCATAACTATTTGTTATGGTAATGATGTCAATTACATAGAAAATTCAAGGAAGCAACAGATGTCCAAAATTGCAAGAAAAGATTAATCACTTTCTGTCTAAGGGTGATATCAAGATGTTTGCCAAAAATGAAAAAGTGCTGGAGATCCTGATACAGAATAAGAGAATATACAGCCAGAATGTATGAATGGAATTTTGCATTGAAAAATGTGCAGTGCTCAGAATGAAAAATGAAAAAAGAGAAACAAAGGAATGAAAATAACTGCCAAAGGAAAAAATCATAACGCTTGGAGAGAAGGGAAATTACTCGGTAATACTGGAAGCGGATACCATCAAATAAATAGAAATGAAAGAAAATATAAAAAAGCGTACCGCAGACAAACGAGAAAGCTTCTTGAAAGTAGGCTTTGCCGCAGAAATCTCATCTAAACAGCTTAGTAAAATATTCTGCATGGGAGGAACTCAGACAAATGGACGAAAGAAAAAAAAAGTTGATGACACAGGAAGCATGCATCCAGGTAGACACTCATGCTAAAACGACCTTAAGTCATATTTCAACATCTTCCCTCCAGCTATGGGTAAATAGTAGGGCAGACTAGGTTCTTCAGCCTAGGTGAGGCAACTAGTCTAGGAGAAAGAAAACTCTGAATTCAAACCTGCTAAACCCCGCTTAAAAATTGACCTTGTGTCATATCCTGCCCGAGCGGAGGGTTTGGTAAATATGATATTCCAACATCTTCAGGGTCAGGTGGACAAATACTTTAACGATTTGACATGATGTAAATCCTTATGATATTAGCAATGTTAGAGCTAACGTTCTTTGCTGGCTAATTGTCTCGGGACAGAATGATTGACAATCGTTTTATGACACACAGAAACCTGATGTTAAAACTGCAACTAATTAATTCATAGATAGGTAATAGTTTTAAAGTAAACAATGAAAATTCTCTTTTCACGCTTTATGTTATAAGATATACTGAATACGAAAAAGGAGTTTTTTTTTTTGTCATGTATAAAGAATATTGGTATGAGAATTATTTCTATTGCTTATGTTTATACTTCATTCAATAAAGACACAGAAACAATACATACCGGATCGTATAGACCAAAACTCAAACATTTTCCTATTTTCATCACTTTTAAGATAGATGATAACATTGTTTTTTCATCAATAATCTTTCCTTAATGAATTATTAAATAATATTGTTTACTTTTAAATTTAGCTCTTAAATTTTAGTTGACATTTTTTATCACAAATTAATTGTGTCATCGTTGTTTCTACGGTGGCGAGGAATAGTTCATATCTGAGACAAAAACGCATAAGCTTCCTGCTAGATTCGAAATCACACTCCCTTTTTTTTAGGGTGGTCGTGTTATCCGTGCCCGAAGCTTTACCACTTAAGATATGAGAGCAACTGTATCTTAGAAGTTTTTTGACATCTATATTTCATCTCTCATTTTGTCGGCTTCATGTTTGTTGCTATTGTTTTTACATACGGGTAGAGTTAATAACAAATCTTATTCATTGTTAATTTTTAGATTTATGATTACTATTATTATTATTATTGACAACAACAACAACAACAACGGCAACAGCAAAAATAATAATAATGATAATAATAATTTTGAGTAGTTTTTTTATTCATTTTTAATTGAAGCAATCGATGAGAAAGTTTGAGATTTGAGTTTCAGCGCTTCTGGCCTTAAAAAAAAAACAGTTGTTTTTTAAGCAGTTTTTAGGGGCTTTAATATTTTCCTTAGAAGAAGATTCGGAAACTCACAGAGGTGACTGGCCTGAATTATCGGCACCTTAATATACATAGTAACTAAACTGTAAACGTTTGTCCATTTATTACATCACCAGGATTAAATGAGAACCTTTTCAAGGCACGAACATTTTGAGAAACCTACAATGTAACCCCCCCATATATATATATATATATATATATATATATATAAGGAGGTACCCATGGTGTAATGGTTATCGTCGTGGGAAATGGACACAGCGACACGAGTTCAAATCCTGGACGAGACTGATTGCATTTCACATAGCACTAATACCCTTGGGAAAGGTATGAATCCAATCATTCTCCCTCCAGCTACGGGTAAATAGTAGGGCAAACTAGGTTCTTCAGCCTTGGTGAGGCAACTAGTCTAGGAGAAGAAAAACTCTGAATTCAAACCTGTTAAACTTCGCTTAAAAATTGACCTTGTGTCATATCCTACCCGAGAGGAGGGGTTGGTAAATATGTATATATGTCTAAAATGATGAGGCGTATGTGATATAAACATAGAAAGAAATCTGATAACTTCGAAAACACAAAAACGACATTCCTAATGAATAGAAATTTAAGCTGTACTTCAAAAATGTTCTCTACGTAATCAAATATCCAAACTCCAACGAGGTATACACATGTTGCACTTAAGCACTAATCAATAGAGTATCTTTCATAGAAGTAACATTAAGTTACCAGAAAATAGAAAACTTCATGTATCAAAACACCTTTATGAATGCAGCAAGGGGTACTTCAAAACAATGTCAATATGCCAGACCGATGATTACGTATTTACTCCAGGTAGAAGGAAATTACTTTTAAGTATTTGATGCTCTCCAAAAAGTTAGCAAACAGTTAGATGCTACTCATGCCATTATCATTCCACTTTTACCTTTAGGATTTTCTTCGTTGAATGAAAGTTTTAGCCTTATTTCTTTTTCTTATTCGATAAATGGTAATAGGGTCATTAGGAGAGAATGTGCGCTATTTCGGGACCTTCCTCTCAAAGGTTTTATTTGAACACTACAACCGTTCACTGAATAAAAACGTATATATCACTGAAGCCCTATTACGTTGACTTAGAAGTGTAATGGCGAAATGCAGACACAGGACCAATGTTCAGTCAATTGGACCAATTCTTTCCAATCGGGCTTGCGTTTAAGTCGGCTCCGCGCTCGTCAAATGCACACAACGCATTACAATATATATATATATATATATATATATATATATTCCCTATTGTTCCTCACACTTTCTAAGTCCGGCTGTGTGTAGATACGGTGTACTTAGAAGTTAAGCATGGGTGAAGTGTGTCAAAATATTCGTAACTGGTTTAGTCAGATATTGGGCAGCTTCTCTAATTTCAAAGCTGTGAATGTTTCTATAATAAATGTGTCTTTTTATTCTTCAAATGATATGAACATTGTATCTCTATAAAAATCATTTCTACTAGTATTAATTTCTTGTTATCCAAAGTTTGATACTGTGTCTAAAGTTATTTAGTCAAATGTGAAGGGGCCATTCTGTCTATCCAACGTACTTGCTTTTGTAGCATATGCAAACCAGTGAATAAATTACATTTTTGCTTCTGAAATTATATTTATAGTAATTTAAAAGATGCTTTTTTGCTTATCAATTGAAATATGTCTTATAAATGAACCTATATTCTAGGAATAATAGAATTGAAAAACAGTCATTATTTTCAGAAAATACGCCCTCATAAAGGGAGCAAGAATACACAGACTGCATCTTCTGTAAAAGGGTAAGGCACTTTACAGAAAATATCTGTTAGAGATGATAAAGTGTTTACCTCTTTAAGATTATTGGGAAGATATACTAGGGTTGTTATACCTTAAAAAACAACCCAACCGATCAATACTTTCAGTCGCTATGATACTGTGTGTTGTTTCTTTAAAAACGTAACGAAAAGTAGAAATAAGAAATAATTTCTCGGTTGATACTTTGGATAGTGTAAAAATATTGTAACTTTTTGTTTGATTTAACAAAACAACTCAATCATTTTATCGAATAAAAATTTAATTGACCTGGGAATGACTGACAGTACCGTCTTGTTGCTGTGAGAATGTGTAATTTGAAGTTTTGATGTACGCGTGGCGTAAAGGTTATCATCGTAGGTAATGGATTCAGCAAGTCAAGTTTAAATTCTGGATGAGATTGTTGACATTTCGTTTTTAGTTAATTCCCTTGGGAAAGGCATGAAGAAATCCTTCTACCCTTTCCAGCTATTGATAAATGATCGGGCAGAATGGGTTCTCTCGACTTGGTACGACTACCGGTCTAGGAGAAGGAAATATCTGAAATCAAACCAGCTGTATCCGGCTTTAAAATTGATCTTGTGTTACATCCGAAACGTAACAGCGGGGGGTTAATACTTTTGTCTTAAATTAAGCTACAAGTTTCTGGCGGGCAATTAAGATTTTCATTTAGAAGAAACATTAAAAGCTATCAAAATATATATAAATGTTTATATCTCGTCGGAATTCCCCTTCAGGTGCACTTCAGACGCTAACTGATTTTCTGCCGATTCGGTACAAATGCTTGGTGGAAGGATGAAAATCAGCAAGCGACTTGACCTGTTCGTGGCGGAGAAGTTGGATAAATACATTCATTATCACTCATAAGTAATAATATACCACACGTACGCAAATGATTTCATTATTATTATTATTATTATTATTATTATTATTATTATTATTATTATTATTATTCACTCATTAGAGCTTTTCACATCAGCGTTAGCCGATGGTTTTTCACTGGAGTCTGAGTGACAGAAAGTTTCCTCAAGTCTCCATGACTCTTCTCAGTATTCTAGCCGTCCTCAATAATGCTGTCGTTTGGATGGTCTCCACTCGTCCGCCAACTTCCAAGTCCTCTAGTCCCTTTAGCAATCCCTTAGTTACTGTTCCAAACGCAACAATTACAATTGGTATTGTTATTGTTATTATTATTATTTCATAATACTTATGCGCGATGTGTGTTTCGAACATTCACATTCTCTTCAGACGATTTTCTGCGAAAGTTCCGATTTAACTGCGAAGTTCCGACCGTTTTCTTTTATGGAAAAGATTGTTTTGATAGGTTGTTTTGATTTTGTTTATTTTCAAATTTTGTGCGTGTGTGAATGTTTGTGAATTTCCTATTGAAGTTAATTGTCCATAAATTGTGTGTGTGTGTGTGTGTGTGTGTGTGTGTGTGTGTGTGTGTGTGTGCGCGCGCTCGCACGTGTGTGTGTGTGTGACTGGGTATATAAGTACGTATTCTTTCTCTGTGTGAATACACATACGTTTACAAGCATATATACTCATCTATATACATAGTCTCGTGGGCTGAGTCTGTAGAATGCACCGACTGCATCTCCGCAGAGGGAGAAGACCTTCCAAACCAGTGTCCTAGATATGACATTAAATCACCTGAGGGTGAGGCTCCAGTCCTGGAGCTTTGGCCCATGGCGAGTACTCGTTCATTACCATTACTCTGTGGTCAACTCTGACTAGGAGTGGTAGTAACTTTTAGGATCCCAACTATACGTCAAGTAGAAATGTTTGACCACTTAACGAAACGCAAACAAACCACTGATTTTAAATTGAATTTATAGTGTTACATAGTAATACTTGAAAATATTCAACTGTGAAACAAATAAGTAATATAGAATAGAATTATTGGTGTTGAATAGCAATACTTGAAACTATTTAACTCTGGGAAAAAATCGAATTATTAGTGTTACATAGCAATACTTGGAACCGGATAACTGTGTGCAAAAAAAAAAAAACAATTTCATGATTTTTTTTCTCAAATAAATTTTTTTATTATTTTACAATTATTGCTCAATGTTTTAATTAATAATTTTCGATAAATCAGTTTTAATTTAGATTTTTATTTACCCTCTAAATTCACGTATAACAATATTCTTTTACTTTTGGAATTTTTTGTTTACATTTAAGATATCATTTTAAAAATGTGACTCTAAACTCGTAAGAAGTTTATCATAATTTCATTTTTCTAAAGGCTTTTTTTAAATCTGAAAAAAAAATCAATTCATTTAGTAATTGTCTGTTGACTTACAGTGATAAAAATGTATTCGTAAAATTCATGTTCTTTTTCATTCAATAAAAATGTAATTTAATTTATAGATGTGTCCTTATTTTTAGGTGGAAAAGTTTGCGTATTAATTCAAATGAAAACTCTGTTCTATGAACGATTTATTTTTTTAATAAAAAAGGGTCTTTTAGTTACACGGATAAAAAATGTTGTACAAAGAAATATGAAAAGTATTTATTCGTTTAAACAATCAGTTCTCGAGTTATCGATAAACCATGGTTTGATTGTTATGTTCTTCTTTAAAATCTAACATAATAGGTAACAGTATAGGTAACATTACAAAAATGTAACATTATAAGTAAAATTATAGGTAACATTATAAAAATGTAACATTATAGGTAACATTATAGTTAACATTATAGTTAACATTATAAAAATGCTTCTTTTTAAAAAGGAAAGAATGAATGATGTAAACATTTTCTTAGAACAATTCTTTTTTCTCCTTCTTCTTTTTGGTTTACATTAAAAATAGTATTGGAAAGAGGTACCCCTTGATTTGAAACATTATAATACAATAGTTTTCGAAAAGGCATTGAAATCAAATTTTGACAATAGAATCTGTGAAGTAATTTAACATGTTGGGTCTTAAAAAGAACTGAATAGTTGCATCTGCTATTTGTTTTACTTATGAAGAACTGTAAAGAAGTTCACAAATCGATAGATTCTTTATCATTGAATTATATCATTTATCAGAAAAATCAAAAGCAAAACTTTCTTCTTTTCTTTATTACAAACATATATAAACTTCATGCTCAATGACAATTCTTTTCTGAATTATACATCAATGCGTACACACCACAACAGTCGTGACTCTTTTAAGTATATATATATATATATATATATATATATATATATATATATATATATATATATATATATATATATATAAACACATACATATATGAAAATTGCAGTCCTACAATAGATTTGTGTGAAAACAATCGTCAGGTACAGTAGAGAAAATGTGACCCCCGCCCCGTACCAACCTAATTTTTCAATCATTAATCTCGGGTAGTAATTGTATATCTGTCTATTTGTATTTTTAATACTTTAATATTTGCTCTGAATGATTTATTTCTTTTTTTTAGCTTTTAGTAACTTGGTATTATAATCAACAGATTTAGTCAAAA
Source organism: Sepioteuthis lessoniana (assembly GCA_963585895.1). Classification (NCBI taxonomy): domain Eukaryota; kingdom Metazoa; phylum Mollusca; class Cephalopoda; order Myopsida; family Loliginidae; genus Sepioteuthis; species Sepioteuthis lessoniana. The sequence goes on along the minus strand of OY757921.1, from coordinate 100,915,111 downwards.
TTCGTTAGAAAAAGTGAAGGAATAAGTCTGAATTCAGAATAGAAACTAAGCTGATGAAAACAGCGAGAAAGAGAGACAAAGAGACAAAGAGAGAGAGAGAGAGAGAGAGAGAGAGAGAGAGAGAGAGAGCTTGGTGAAAAATAGGATATTAATATGAAATACGAATGAAAAGTTTTAGAAATATCAAAGCGTTTGAGGGGAAGAGGAAAAGGAAGAAGACAAATTGTTATAAAAAAAAACAAACCCATAGAAAATAAACCGCCATTGTAACAGAAACACAACAGGTTTAGGGATCGTTTAGTTTTAATTTCCTCTGCAAAAATACCAATCACTTATGGGACATAGCTGTTCAAAGACTCAGGGGCTTTTTTGACATATTTTCATATTTTCTTTTACTCATAAAAGATCATGACATTTTTCAGTTGAAAGAAAAACAACGCACAACACAATTTTCTCAGTTCATAGGTGGACGTGTTGTTATGAGTTGTTTCATGGTTTGATATTTTTCAGCGTTTTGAGATAACACAGTTCATAGCAGAACGCTGTTCAACACGTGAATATTCTTGCCTCGATGTTCTGGGCTTTTGAAAATCTAGGAATACGTTTTGTATAAATCTTCGTTTGAGTGTGAGTTATGTTAATCTTTCGATGGCTGCGTTTTTATTCTCATCTAAAGAAGCCACCCTAAAAGATGAGCAGCAGTTGTTCCCCGATCGAACTATTTGATCCTAGCCGTTGTCCCATGGGATTTGTATGCCCAAAACCTGTTCAGGCATAGTATTGACCCGTCATTAGGTTTGTCTGCCTGTACGTCCACCATGTTGCTTCCCATGGATTTCGAGAAAAAAATTCTTCCCCTCCAACCTGTATTAAATTTTAACTTTGTAAAAGTCTACAGATACTTTTAAAAAAAATTTCATCAGAGAGTCCTTATTTACGGTTCATTGCATCCTTGGAGGCTTTCTATTTTTTATGATAACTTTGGTTTTCAAACTGTAATAAATTCCAAAAGTAGTAGCACCTTTTACCTCATTTTTCATGGGGCTACTGGATTTTACAAAAAATAAAATCTTTCATGTATAAATTCCACTCTCCGGATGGAGACACAGACTATTTCGACATTGTAGCAGGTGTGCCACAAGGAGACACATAAGCCCCATACCTGTTTATCAGCTGCCTAGACTACGTACGTAGAACGTAGAAAACGGTTACAAGCTGGCAAAAGAAAGAAGCAGAATATACTCCCCGCACAAAGAATTACGGATGCGGACTACGCTGATGACATAGCGCTTCTGGCAAATACACCCGCCCTAGCCGAAACCCTGTTATATAATCTGGAACGAGCAGCTGCTGGCATAGACCTCCATATCAACGCAGACAAGACGGAATACATATGCTTTAATCAAAGAGGCCACATCTCCACACTAAAGGGTGGGCCTTTGAAACTAGTAGACGAGTTCAGCTACCGAGCAAGACATAAACACGCGACTAGCTAAGGTATAGACCGCTATTTGTTGCTATCGGTCATATGGAAGTCAGACCTGACCGATAAAATAAAACGCAGTTTTTTCCAAGCAGCGGTCGTGTCGATACAACTATATGGATGCACTTCATGGACGCTAACAAAACGTATGGAGAAAAATCTTGACGACAATTACACAAGAATGCTGCGAGTAATATTGAACAAGTCCTGGAGACAAAACCCCACAAAACAGCAGCTGTACGGCCACCTACCACCCATCACGAAAACTATCCAAATTAGACGAACCAGACACGCTGGACACTGCGAGAGAAGTAAGGGCGAACGCAGAAGCGATATACTCCCGTGGAACCCTTCACATGGACGAGCAAAGGCAGGACGACCACTTAGAACCTATATACAACAGCTCTGTGCCGATACAGGATGTAGCCTGGAAGATCTTCCTGGAGCGATAGACGATAGAGACGGGTAGCGAGAGAGGGTCAGGGAGATCTGTATTAGCAGCGCGACTTGATGATGCGTTTGAATTGTGTAATGTAAGCTCAAATGAGGGAATTGATTCGCTGGTGGTTTTACGTGATGGCCAGTTAATCCCAGTTGATCGCTTACTTTATTGGTTTTCTAATATCCGACTCAGAGCGTAATATTTTCAATCTCGTTCTAATTCATGATCTAGTAAACGAGAAGATAGAATGTACAGGTTGCCTTCTATACGTATAAATGTATTTGCTTGTAAAATGACGCCTTTGTTGTCTTTTTGTAATAGAAGTCTTTCTTTAAATCCGAACGAATTTGATAACTTTTGTTCATCCCCTTGTAACAGACTTTCTTTGATAGATTAATTGATTGATTTTAACTGTATGCCAACGCATTTCTTTTGCCTAGAAGTTAGAGAATCGCTTTCACTGTACATTTATGTTTTTTGTTTAGTTGTTTCTGAAGAGTTTTTTGCACACCGTTATTTTTATCTACTACAAATAATTGGCACACAGTTGTATAGTTTTAAGTTTTCCCATCTAATACTAATAATTATATGGTTTCAATAATTATATAGTTCTAATTATTTATATTTAAAAAGTAATCATTTGTTTTCTTACAGTTATGTGATTTCGAGTAACTATTAACAATTCTAAGTAAACAATTATATCTTCAAGTAAATGATCTTAATACAAGTGATTTATCGTTCTATGGAATCAAATATTCCAATGAGATTCTAAAAATGTTCAACTTGACCAATAGTTAAACCTTAACAGCATAGAATTGGCTGGGATCAGCAGTTTACAGTCATGGTCGAAATCAGACTGGAGCGTTGATAACACATACGACGTAACGTCTCAAACAACTGTTAGTGGACAGTTGAACCCCACTTATATTCATTCCGTGTGTACTTTGTATGCACATATTTTCAAATATGCAAGTCCGGAAGCCGACGGTGTCATTTTGCCAAAACGTCCCCTCCTATAATATTTCCAGCCACAACAAAAACAGGTACTTCTATTCCAGAGCAGACCATACAATGTAGAGCCACTTGCAAAACTGGAGCCTGACCATCAGATTCAGTTTAGAATCATACACAGGAAGTTTTTTTAAGGGGGGGTCGGGAAGCTATCATCCCTCTGTTAGGGAATAGTGGGACTATTCAAAGTCTCACCAACAGAGCGTTGACTTCTTTTGACTCTGACCAAAATCATTTCATTCCAACTTACTGCGTTTAATTATTAATCTCATGACTTTTAAAATGATGAAAATCATTTTTCGTTTTTATTATATTTTTTCAATTAAGCCAGAGAATTCCGGAATCTCATTGCTTTAACCATTACACCACGACGACATTCCCAAATCATTTCTATTCGATAGGAATACGTGAAGCCATATTGATTTACGTAGATTATTTATATGAAATTTCGACATTAAATAACTTATAAGAAGTTAATATGCTATTAAATAAACCCAAACACAAACCCAGTATATTATTATAGTCGGTGTGAAATGTCATGGCCGCTTTCTAACATGAGTGAACCTGATGCCCAACTGTGAGGCCCAACTTGCAGAAGAATTAATTCAATCGAATCATTTATTTTCTATTTTCTTTCACAATAATATTTAAATTACGTGATTTTCAATTACAGTTAAGAAGCTACTGAAACTGTCCTTGTTCAGTAAATTTGAGTCAAATTTGTGTTATAATACCAATACACCTAAGATTAGAGTGTTTCTGATGCTAATGCAGTGGTTATAAAATAGGATAAGCTAGCATTAACGTTAACGTTAGAACTGCATTGATAATGTTCTTACGTCTTATGAGAGAAAAGGTTTATGGATTGATAATTGTGTGAAATCGTTGCGGCCGTCAAACTGTGTCGTTTAACTATCAGATCCTCCCATTTGTAATGTCCGAAATCTGACAGCAATGGACTGAAAGATATTTTATCAATTCTAAAATGCTTAGATCATAACCAGACTGGCTCATACCTGTTCGTACAGTTTAAAACAAGTGATGTTGTCATAGTACCATTCAATTAATTTTGTTATAAAGTACCAGAGTAATTTAAACGAGCTTTGTAAATGACATGGCTACCTTGGACAGTTTTATGGTTTGTGAGGTAGGTAGGCCATTGTTAACGAGTTCGATTCTCACAGGATGATTATTTTAAAACAGCCTAAAAACCGTTGGATGTCATTTATGCGATGAGCCTGAAGTCATCTGAGAGCACAAGGTATAAAATATACGATGAATCTTGAAAATGCGACTGCAAAAGCCAGTAGAATTATTCATGATGTTTATGGAATAAATTCCTTTTAAAGAATTACAAATGATGTCTTGAATTTTTAAGAAGACTTATCCTTTTCTAAAGATATTCGCCACGAAGGGTTCATCAATTTGAGTTTAACAAATGGGTGTTCGTATCTTAAGCTGATTGATATAATGCTGTCATGGCTAAAGGATCAATCACAAATAAATGATGGCGATTCAATACTTCACTGTCATCGACAATAATTTGGAAAAGAATTGGCTGGTTAGTTGGTTTTACAATATGTCAACCCTTGTTAACAAAATCAATTTATCGGTTATTTTCAGCAATTACAAAGAAATGTATGTTCATAATCACTTTGAACTGGTAAATACTTCATTGTCTCAAAGATATCTATTCAACCCATATATGAGAGCCTAACAAATATTACCACTGCGAGTTACTGTAAATTTGAGGCCAGTGGTAATGAAGAGATAACTCCACACACCTTCAAGCCTCTGAACTGAAGCTTTCCCACCTGATGGAGTTTTGTGCCATACTTTGGAAACCACTTAGGTGTGTGTGTAAGTGTGTGTGTGTGTGTGTGTGTGTGTGTGGAGGGGGTTCCTACCCCTCTAATGTGGATGCAGTTGATGCATTCTTGGGCCCACTTGACAGGGCGGTTTGAAAATGGGTTTCTTTGGGATTGTAAAGCTTGTTAGGATATGTGCACATCATTGAACTGTCATGAACATATTCACTATTTTTGGATCTTATCAGAGACTAGTAATGTGGACTGAAAATTTTAGAAAAAATAAAGCATTTCAGACAATCGAACACAGAATGATTTTTATATTTTATATTTATTCAAATCACAGACGTACATACAAACACACTCTCTCTCACACACATATATATACAAGGTGTTTCACAATCTTTAAACAAAATGATCTGACACAAATCAAGAACCACAAATGATAGAATAATGAAAATTACATTTATTGAAAGGGAAAACGATAATATTTTAGGATGTATGCTCCATCTAGTCTCAAACATGAACCAAAAATCTTATGAAAAGCCCTCGTGCACATACTCCAGATTTCCAATGTTCAGTTGGAGGCACGCTCGAGAAAAGTTGTTGATAACACATGCACATTACTCCCGGGTGATCGGAGGCCTAAATAGTGAGGGACCTGTTACCTTACGATCTTACCAAATGTCATGAGCTTCAAAGATCTTAACCAACTTGAAAATCTTATTTTTGTTTGGAAATTTGTTAAAATTGAACTTACTTCTATATCTTGATTGAACAATTTTGAAGACTTAGTAATGTGTTCATATAAAAATATTTTTTGCTCCATCACCCAAGGCAGGATTTCACAATATCCAATTTGATATATCAAAATTATAACAATTTCCCAGCAATTATCTCAAAAGAGAAAGAGAACAAAGTTCACAAAGAAGATCTAAAAGGCCGCTGCTTTGTTTCAACAATTGTGAAATACCATATACATATTTTTTTAAATGAGTAGGTCTACAAAGAGATTTGTACTTTTAGGATTTATTTATTTATTTTGTACTTACATACGAGTATTTTTCCAGCTTGATGCTTTCGTCCAAGAATATGTCCAAGAATATGTCTGGTACGAGGCCTTGTTAATTGGGTATTCAATGAGACTTGACTCACAGGAGTTTGCAGTTTGAATAGTTTTCAGTTGGTTATAAGTTTTTGTGCAGGTCACTTCTCTCTTTTTCTTAAAGTGTGTTTCCTTAATCTAATTTATCCCTCATTTGCATTGATACGTTGTGTGTGTGTGTGTGTGTGATGAGATTCTCCGCGCGTGTGTGTGTGTGTGGTAGTGTGGTTTGACATATACTGGTAATTATTTTTTAGCTAATACTTTTTGTATATATATATATATATATATATTTGTTTCCATTCGTGTGTGTATATGATTCATGTTTTATTCAATTTTGGTTTAAATCTATCTATAAATTTCTTTACCTTTATTTGAAGGAACTTGTAGTCTTTCGTTTGATATAATGGCATTATTTTTAATTCACCTTGACTACATTCGTATAGGTATTTCGATACATTTAATTTTCTTTTTTCTGTTCTTTTGATATCGCTCCTGTGAAGTGGTGTCTTTATATTAAGGGCCTGTGTCGATCCTATGTATATTACTTTGCATTTGCTGCATTCAATTATACAGACTACGTTTTTTTAGTTGCAGCTTAAGTGTTTATTCATTTTGAATTTTGTTTCCAGGTTTTTAAACGTATAGAATTTTCCGTCAATAATTATATCATATATTTTACATCGTTTATACTAAGAAGCCAGGTTGCGACACAAGGTCAATTTTTTGGCTAAGTCGATGTAGTTTGATTTCAGAATTTTTTCTCCAAGACCAGATGTAGAACCAAGGTTGAAAAACTAAATTTGCCAAACTACTTCACCCATAATTTTGGGGTTTTTTTTGTCTTTGTCTGTTTTAACCTTTGAACTTTTGAGCAGTCCGATATTTAGGCAATGCGAGTGAACGTTAGTTTTATATTACTGCTCCCAAAAAACATCTCGTAAATTCAACGACCAATCTACTGAATTCGATCTCACTTGGCATCTCACTACTATGTTCTGGCATATTGTGTTAAGAAAACTCAGAAAATCAAATAAAGGTATTTACTGTGTTTACAAGGACAAACGAATTGTTTTAGCATTAAATAAAACAAAAGACACCGCTCCACCGAAAAAGAATTCGACTCCAGGTCACTTATTTAAGCGAAGTACAGTTGGTTTAAAGTCATTTTGTGTTCTTCTCGACCACTTGCCACACCAAGGCGAAAGAACCCAGTCTGTCTTTTCTCTGCTATTTCTTTTCTTTTGTTGGTGCATGTTTTTTTAAATTCTTTTATTGTATTCTTTCTTTCTTTCTTTTCATCACTTTGGCCTGCCTGTTCTTCCTCTCTTGTTTCTTTCATATTTGATTAATCTTTTCTTTTCTTCTCTTTTTTCTTCCCTATTTTGACTTTTCCTTCTTTCTTCCATTATTTTTAAATATTTATTTATTAAAGATTCCTCACTTCTTTCTTTCTTACTTTCTTTCTGTCTGTCTGTTTAACATTTTACAATTCAATTAAAAAAAAAAAAAGAAATTGAAATTTGAATTAAAAAGCAAACAACCACTTCCAGATTTTGAACTCTGTTTGTAGAAAACATTCCCTATAATAGTTTGAACGTGCAACAATCTCCGATTGAAATGCCGGAGAATAAAAGAATAACAATGAAACGTAGAGATGGAAAATAAACAACAGCGGTTTGCAGTGTAAAAGGATTGGGAAACCGAAAATCTTTATATGGAAAGAACAAATGGATTAAACACGTAGGAAGAAATAAAGAAAAGACGCATCTTAAAAATTCCCTGGGATAAATCTTGGGAAAACAGATGATATTAACCAAAAAGAAAATAAGCCTTTAATTATGTTTTCTGACTGTAGTTTTCCGAATCTACTAGAATACACTTATTGCATTTACTCATTTGTTTATTTGTTTTTTTGATAAAGTAAATTTGGAGAAAACGTAATTGTTGGTAAACAAAAGGAAAAATGAAATAAAAATATAGAAGAAATATTTGTGGTGAAAAAGTATGAAAAAGATTAAAGTGAAATTTGGTAGACGAAAGAAAGAAAGAAAGATGATTATGGAAGAAGCATAAGTTCATGAAAAGAAGGAAGGAAAAAAGAAAGAAAGAAAATATTGGGAAGCAGTAAAAAAAGAAATGAAAGATGAGAATGAAAAAAGAAAGGGTGAACAAAGGAATAAAGAAATGGAGGGTGATAAAATGGAAAGAAGGAAAAGAAAGGAGTCAGAGAGAGAGAGAGAGAGAGAGGGAGAGAGAGAGAGAGAGAGAGAGAGAGAGAAAGAAAGAAAGGTGAAAACTAAAGAGAAGGATGGGAGAAGTAAAAAGAGAGTAAAAAGTTATATGGAGAAGGAAAAAAACGATGTAAGATGAAAAAATGGAAAAAAGAAATAAGAGACAGAGAAAGTAAGAGTTGGTAGGGAGTTAAATTACAGAGGAAAGAAGAAAATAATGGAGTAGGGAAAAGAAAGGAAGGAAAAGAAACGAAGAAGGTAAAAGTTCGAAGGAAGAAAGAAAGAAACCGCGGAAAGAAAGCAGAAAAGTGCGAATTTGGAAAAGGATAACGGATGAATGGAGAGACAAAGAGAGAATACAAAGAAAAAATCGAAGAAAGAGAAGGAGAAAAGCGAGTAGTGAAGGCAGTAACGGTAAAAGAAAGAGAGAAGAAAAATAACGAAGAAAGAGTTGAATGAAGGAAGAAAAGAATGAATTTGGAGAAGGGAGAGCAGGAGATAAAAAAGGAGGAATGAAGAGAGAAAGGCAGAGTGGAAAGAAGAAAGAAAAACCCCAAAAATGTGGTGGAATATAGTGTAAAAAATTGAAATAAAAGGAATGAACATTTGATAACAGAAACGCTAACAACCTGTTACCAGTTGATGATATTCCCCATACGAAAAATGAAATCTGCTACAGAAACAACAGAACAACAATTGAAATCATTACTGAGAAGCAGTCGTCAAGGAGTCAACGCCAAACAATTGAAATTCACACGGACACACACATAAGTATGTACGTGTGTATCTGTGTCTGAAGAAAGTTACTTAGGTGCAAGTATATGTATAAACACACACACACACACACACACACACACACACACACACACACACACACACACACAGACACACACACACAGACACACACACACACACACACATATATATATATATATATATATATATATATATATATATATATATTATAATAGTATTCGTTATCACTATCTCAATTGGTCGGTTTGTGGCAGACCAAATGTGGTATAATTCGGAGAGTGCTCAATATCTGTGATAGAGCTATTATACAATAATAATAATAATAATAATAAATAAATAAATATTAGTTTTTATATATATTTAATAACATAGAAGCTTGTGTTCGACCACAGGTTTCATGCAGTCTTATTGCGACAAACATCTGGCAGAGAAATCGAAAAAATTGAAAAACTCAGCCAAAAGAACGTTGGGATTGTGCAGAACTCTTTGTGTGTGTGTGTGTGTGTGTGTGTGTGTGTGTGTGTGTGTGTGTGTGTGTGTGTGTGTTATATTTACGTATTTTATTGTGGGTGGTCGCATAAGTAATTTTTAGTATGTGTGTATGATAATACATGCGTCACGCGGTAAATTTGAGGTTGTTTCCTGAATATATGAGTCACGATATGTAGCGAAAGTCACGACAGATAAGACTTTGATCAAATAATTTTTTTTATTTGTGAGTGTGTGTGTGTGTGGTGATGATTTTAACTAAGAAACAAATTATCATCAACATTACGAAGGAAATATACTTTTGATTTGTAAGCATAATAGACCAAAGATTATGGTGGATTAAAACACAAGAATATCGCGGTTTTAAGACATGTTATTAAGTAATATACTATGGAGGATTATGCAATATTTGTTTTTTTTATGTTAGAATATATTTTGTGGTAGATTGCAATAATAATTTGTATTAGTTATGTGGCGTTAATGTTATATTGCGTATATATTATTGTAATCCAAGATTGTATTTACGTAAGGAATATAGTGAATATATTGTGTTAAGACGTTGCAATAATTGTTTGTATTAGCTACTTGTATGTCGTTTTAATGTTGTTTTTTTTTGTGAGTATGAGTGTGTGTGGTGATGATTTTAACTAAGGAGCAAATTATCATTATTGTATTATTAACAAAATGATTTTTTTTATTTGATGTGTAAGCATGATAAGTCTGAAAGGTAAGGATTATAGGGGTGGGGAGTTGTGTTGGATTACAATAATAATTTGTATTGTCTGTGTTATGTAAATGTTATATTACGTATACTTTATAGTCGTCTATGATGGTGTGTGCGAGAGGGATATGTTAAATATACTATGTGTCGCATGTATCATCATACACATACATACTGAAAATTACTTATATAACCACACAAAATAACACGCAAATATAATCTCCATAAACGCACACATAGAATTGTACACAAACTTAATGTTCTTTTGTCTGCATTTTTTGATTTCTCCAATATCTTTCTTTCTCTGCTTGATGATGGTTGTAATAAGATAGCATGAAACCCGTGGTCGCAGACAACCATCAATGCCATTATATATATATATATATACATTGGCCTAATGAGTAGAGCGTTCACCAATGGTCCGGGAGACCGGTGTTCAATCCAAGGGCGAGTCATACCAAAGACTCAAAAGTGGTACTGATGCTACCCTTCCCTACACAACTGTGGTCGCCAACTTTACTTTCTATATGTATATATACTTGTGTAAAGAAAACTTTCTTTATACATATGAATCATTACATTTAAACATATTAAACATTGCATTTAACTTCTGTTAAATCTTATATTTTTGTGGATATTTTGGTAACATTATATTTTCGTGAATATATATGTATATATAGATGTATGTTTGTTTGTGTGTGTACATACACAAAATAATTTGATATTTATTAAATCAAGTCATTTTGTGTACACACACACACACACACACACACACACACACACACACACACACACACACATATATATATATATATATATATATATATATATAGAGAGAGAGAGAGAGAGAGCTCATTTGCTTGCACACAGTTAAATTGTTTCATTATTCCTATCTAATACTATTCTTTCTTATCAAATATGCCAATGTAATACAAATAACTTGCCCACAGCAGTATAGTTTCCAATAACTAATAATAATAATAATCGTAATAACTCATAATAAATCATTCAATAGTTCTATTTGACCCATAGATGGAACTCTCTCAGGTACTACCACCCTGGGTCTTAGTGGGCCTGGGAAGAATGGCAGTGAACGGGTACTTCCCAAAGTTCCAGTATTAAAGACTCACTATCAGATAAAATTTAGAGGCATGCCCAGGACACTTGTTAAGAGGTGCAGTCGACAAAGTGTATAAAATTTTATGATTTAATTCGATAATTTAAGAAAAAAATGGTTAGAAAAATAATAAGAGGGCACTTCGAGGAACTCTAAGATGAGTTACTTAAAAGAATTTGATCTGTTTATAGATATTATATTAATATTGTGAATGTTCTGTAAGAAAATATTAAGAAATGGAGATGCCCAAAGGGACAAGAAAGTCAAAACAAATAATAATACTTAGTTGCCTCTCCTCGAACTTTATGGCAGGCTTAATTCTTTTAGGCATGGATTTTATTAATCTAAAGCAATATGCTTCATAAAAGAAATATCTTCAAAATAAATCATGATATGCTCCTCTAAGTTTGCTAATTGCATAAACTTTTTCTAAGGTAGAATGTGTATCAGTGAGAGAAAGTTTCTTTGGTATAAACTTCACGTAAACCAATTTATTACTATCACAAGAAACAAAAAGTGCTTTAAATTTTACCATCTCATGGCAGAATCAAAAATATAATTTATTTAAGTGGACTGGTCACGCGGCCAAAAATACATTGGGAATATAGAATGGCCATTTTAATTTAGACTAAATCACTCTGGACACAGAATCAAACATCAGGATAACAACAAATTAATAAATGAAAAAAAAGATTTCCGTTCAAAACGGTCACGATTTTAATAGAGATGCAAAGTTCATATTCAAAGGCAAAAACAGAAAACAAAAGAAAAGCATAAAGTAAAACAAAAAACAAAACAAAAAACCACCAAGTCCCCCCCAACCCCCCCCAGCGAAAACAAGTCAAACAAAAAAGCATTGGACCATATCATGTCAATCATAAAAACACACGAAGATAAAGGTATCACTTGTACCAAGTAGCTTTAACATCCAGCTACTTAATCTTCAAAATATCCTTTGAACTAGAATGAAGTGATTTGAGTTGATATATAAACACCTAAATAAACAAATGACTGACAAAAACAGTCACAGTTAATTTAAAACAGACCCCACTATGCTTAACATATATCACCCTAATGGAGAGCTCAGTACCAAGTGTCTATGATAGCAAGGATCATATAAAGGTTACTTAAATGCTCTTGGTAAACAAAAAATAACTTTGATTCGACGAATGGATATGCGACGTCAAAGTTGATTTTTGGTCACTTATATTATTTATTACTTGACAATGACCTATGTTTAAAACTAGTTGAGAACAATAAAAATAAACAGGACAAAATAAATATCCTATATATCGCATGACTTTATATATATATATATATATATATATATATATATATATATATATATATATATATATATACGTGGTGCCTTCAATAGGTTTCCAGACCATTTTTTGTACAGGCATTTTAAATTGTCGTCGACTCAGAAAATTCAGTATCTTATTGCTATCCATCATATGAGATGACTGAGCAATTTTTATGATTTCAGGTTCAAATGAACAGGTACATCAGGGATTGGAATACACCCTACTAAAACCTGATTGTCACAGCTGGTGAATTTCAAAAATGCAATCAGGATGTGAGGAATAACTATATGCAATAAAATTCTGTTTTAAACTTGGAAAAAATGCTGCCACAGAAACGTATGGAATGCTTCAGACTGCTTTTGGAGTATCTTGCATGAATTGAGCACCAGTTTTTGAGTAGCATAAGAGTTTCAAGGAAGGCAGGGAGTCTGTGAGGAATGATGAGAGGTGTGGGAAGAATAAGGAAGTCAATAGACCCGAGTTGATTGGCCAAAGGCTTAGGGTTAGGGTTAGGGTTACTATGTTGAGGCTTTAAGGGAGTTCAGCAAGAGATTCCATCGGAAGAGGCCAGCACTCTTCAAATCGGGTCAGTGGCATTTCCACCGGGACAATGCACCAGTCTACAGTTTCATCCTTGTCACAGACAGTTGATGGTGAATTCAATTCTCAAGAAGTACCTTATAATTCAGGCCTTGTACCAAAATAAGTTGAATTTAGGAAATGACATTCAGATACTTGGTGTAATGGTTAACAATAGTTAGAGGATAAAAGCGTTGATGTTGAGCTTGAAGTTGTTTGTTCAACCTCTGAATCCAAGTTCGGCAGAAAGAATTGTATGTGCGAAAAATAACTCAGAAGACGAATTAACTCATATTGGTCACTTAAAGGCATGAACAGTGGAATGAGAACAATCTACCCCCCGACAACATAGATTGAATAAAAGGATCAGTTCAAAATTCCCAGGAGGTTACCGACTATAACACAAGATACATGAAGAAGGCTGCAGGAAAGAGCGGCCTAAATTTTTTGAAAGTAACAACCAGTGCTTGATTTAGAATTAAGCTACAGCTTTGGGACTCACAATTCCGAAGAGGCCTCAAGAAGATTCCAGATTGGATTTTATACTCATTTCTAAGAACTGATTCTCTCCCTCTTAATAAATCTAATAAGAGGAAGAACTGACCGCTTTGCAAAGAGCTGAGCCACTAGTTTATAAGAGGTTATTATCATCTGTGGTTGCAGCATAAAATTACACATCTTATCATAGTCTATTAGCCGTTGCGAAAAGTCCTTAATTTAATTTCAATGTTGGCCTGTTTGACTATAAATACCCGAGGTATGAGTATAGTGTAAGATTTGAGCTCTGTTGGCAAAGCTTGGAATACGCTAACTGTATCTCTTCCAAGAGAGTAAATTCCCCCTCCAAATGAGTCTCCTCATATGATACTAAACTGCATCTGATAATGAAGAGTGCCGCTTCATATAACTCCCAGATAAACTCTGACATATAGTTGCTGTAGCCTTTAGGGTCCTATCCATAGGCAAAATATTTCAGCTCGAAAATGATTAGTATTTGATTGGAATACTTGAAACCATATAACAGTACAAATTAGATATACGAGGATCATTAAATAAGTTTCCAGACTTTTTTCGTTTGGGCACTTTTATTGATTGTACACACATAAAACTCTAGTCCCCTTCGAAGTAATCTCCTACGGTTGCAATGCACTTGTTGTACCGTTCCAACAACTTCTGGAAGTCTCCAGGGAAGTCCTCTTGTGTGAGCGTGTCAATGACCTTCGTCACAGCCCCTTTCATCTCCTCAATTGTCTCATAACGGCAGCCTGTGAGCTTAGGGAATAACCAAAGGTCACTGGGAGCAAGGTCTGAACTATAGGGAGGCTGAGGAACTGTCTTGATGCCCATCTTAGTCAAATAGTCTGTGACAAGGATGGAGTTGTGGCTGGCCTCTTCCGACGGAATCTCTTCCTGAACTGCCTTAAAACCTCAACATAGTATTCCTTGTTGACTGTCTGTCCAGTGGGAAGCCAGTGCAAGTAGATTATGCCAGTGGTGTCAAAAAAAAGGGATCATCAAATGTTTGTGGGTGGATTTGCTTCGTCTGGCCTTCTTAGGTCTTGGAGAGCCGGCATGCTTCCACTGGGAAGTCTGTCTCTTGCTATCTGGGTCATAGCAGGAGATCCAGCTTTCATCGCATGGCATTTTTCCCAAGTTTAAAACAGAATTTTATTGCATATCGTTCTTCCTCACGTCCAGATTACATTTTTGACATTCATCAGCTGTGACAATCAGGCTTTTGTAGGGTGTATTCCAATTGCTGTTGTTGCAGTTCATTTGAACCTGAAATCATAAAAATTGCTCAGTCACCTCATAAGATGGATAGCAATAACATACTTAATTGAAGACAATTTTAAATGCCTGTACAAAAAAGTCTGGAAACTTATTGAAGGCACCACGTAAATGTATAATGGACATGATTGCTTAACATCTAGGTACAAAATAACCCTATATAGGTTGACATACCGTTAAAATTAACCAATCAATCACGAACAAACGCTGGTGCCTGTAAAAGATTTAGAAATGGAGGTGTAAAATTTTAGCATAATAAAAAAGAGGAGTTTTCTCAGCTTCATATAGCCCCACCAAACCTAAATCCAGTACTGAGTCCAGTAAAAATGAAGACACTATTCTGAGACATGTAAACAATTTATATCGAAAATTTAATCGGATGCTTTTTTTATGTTCACTCCATGGATATCAGTGAGTTGTCGTTAGCGATCAAATGACTTCAGAATCAGACGTGTTTTGTTTTGAGTCAAATTCTGAACAAAGACCAAAACGCGACCGGGGAAGATATACTACACACTAATCAGTGATAGAAATCTTTTTCTTTTTTTGCATACCTATGATCTAGGACCTATCAAATCATTTTGGAATAGATTTATTTTAACCATAGATAGATTATGAACCGGAACTACAAATACGAGACAGAGTGTTCCTAGGAGTAATGCTAATGAAGTACTACATACTCCTTAGATTTCTAGAACTGGAGCCTCATCATCAGATCCAGTTTAGTATCTGTTGTGGTGTTTAAGGGACAAAATGAAGACACGCAGACAAGAGAAGTAGGTTGAAACAAATATATCACAATAACAAAACAAATATACAGAATACAGTAGTTATACAACAGTTAGGAATGCCGTTCTGGTACTGTCAGGCAGCTTGGAGGTTATCTCCGCGAGTGTCAAGTAGATTCAGTATATATTGAGGAGGAATAGTCCTTTACCATGTAGGAAGGTACCATAACACCCCCTCCTAAAACTTCGCAGGAGTCTGAAAAAGAAAGTTTTTTTTTCATAGCTCCATTTCTGCGGCTGTAACTGTTGTTGTAAAAAGTTTATTTATCCCGAGGAATGTTTTTTATAAAATGTTTTAAAAAATTTCCCCCGCTTTACTTGCTTGTTTACTAACAGAATCACAAACTTTCCTTTTTTTACAATTTGGTAGATAAAAACTTGACGGACTTGTTTTACCAAGTTTAACGTAGAAAGGCTTTTTAAACCTATTTGTTTTTATCTATTTACAGTTTGTATTATTTTTCTTTTTAATATCTTCTCCGTTTCGGATTGAATATAATTCCTCTTAAAAGCCGCGAGGGGGGGGGGTGGAATATTAAAAGTATCGTAGATGACATACATCACCGTTTCCTCTGAAGGACCGCTATTCGCCTCATTCGATATGCGTCTCCTAAGTTGGCTAAGATGTCTTTTATGCATGAATTGTGGACCCTTTACAATGTACATCATATTCCCAACTCTTCTCCCGATCGTATCCGCCTCCTAAAAAGATTTATTGTCTTTAAAAATTCTGAAAAAGACTTTTTCTCCAAGATTATAGCGTTTTGTTGGTACGATGTTTGATCTTCCAGGCTTCGTCTGTTTAGGTAGTAATTTGCCGTTCACAGACCGTATTCTATGTGCAAACGTCACCTCGGCAGGCGATTGTGAAGGAGTTGTTTTATTATTCGGAGTAATCCGATATACATGAAGGAATTGTTGAAGGGCTTTTTCAGTTGGTGTAGCCTTAACTTTTTTCAAATCTCTCTTCAAGGTATCCACAAATCGTTCAGCCTGTCCGTTAGACTGCGGATGGAACGGAACATTAGTGATATGATCGATCTGGTATGATTCGCAGAAATTTTAAAAATCTCTCGATGCAAACTGGCTTCCATTGTCAGACACTATGGTGTATATTACACGGAACCTTGCAAACAGCTCATGAAGAAATTTTATGGTGATTTCTGTGGTTCGGTTTTTACATCTGTGTACTTTGGGACACTCTGAGAAACTCTCGACTACAATGAAATAGTAAAATCCTTCCAGCAGGTCAGCTGGGTCAATGTGTATCCTAGACAATGGATGGTCTGTCTTGGGCAAGGGATTAGATTTAATAGAAGGTGCCTTAGAAGTCAGGGCACAGGTCTTTGCATAGTTAGACCGCGTTTTCAGTATCTTTGTCCCTGTTTGGCCAATAGACAAAGCTACGCATAAGACTTTTCTTCCAATAACTCCTCGGAAGGCCAGCGTGAAAATCTTTCAGAATACGTTTCTGCAATGTCGACGGAATCACGACGCGTTCTCTGTAAAGTAACAGATCGTTGCATGTAGAGAAAACGTCTGTTTGTACGCTGGTCCTTTTCCAAAATTTTTGTCTTTATTCGGTTGATATACTCATCGCGGAGAGTTTCTAGCTTAATCTGATCAAGTGTCAGTGGGAGTTCCCTAGCTGAATTGCAAAGGGTAATTTTTAATTCACCTTCAGATTGAAGAAAAGCAATAACAGTGTCTTCCAGTGGTTCTTTGTATTTGGGAATTAACCTTGATAGTCCGTCCGCATGGCTGAATTTATTCGATCGTAGGTATACCATTTTGAAATTATAAGTAAAGTTAGCGACCATAGTCGAGGGTGACCCGAAGGCTCCCTTTTCGATAGCTACTACACCAAGGTGTAGGGGAGGGCGCTACTCCATTCCCAGGATTGCTCCACTTTACCCTTGAACCGTACCTTATAATGCTGAGTGTTAAGCAAGGTGGTATCAAGTTCCATTTTTAAAGTCTTTGGTATGACTCGACCTGGGATTGAACCCAGGTCTCCCGGGCCATTGGCGAACACTCTAACCGCTGGGCCAATGTCCCGGTTTTTTGAAATTATAATTAAGCAGAATTGTACCCCATTTATGCAGTCTGTTGGCTGTGTGAGTAGGCAGACCTTTCTTAAAGCCAAAAATAGTGAGTAATGGCTAGTGGCCACTCTGTAACGTAAAGAGACGACTATGAATAAAACGGTGAGAGTCTGCAAAAAATTATACCCCAAAGCCTCAATTGGCGAATAATTTTTCTCTGCAGAAAGAAAAGCTCTCTACGCGTGAGCTATCGATTTAGTTGTCCCATCAGTCATTTTTTTTTCCAGAATAAATGCCCCCAACACCATACGAACTAGTGTCACTACCCACTATAATATCCAATTCTGCATTACAATGGGTAAGAAATAGGCTTGGCGTCAGTTTTTTTCTTTATTTTTTCAAATGCCTCCCGGCATTCCGCTCTCCAAACCCAGGGCTTGTCTTTTTTAACAATTCATTGTGGGGGGCACGCAAATCATGCATATTCGATATGAATATCTGATAATAATTAGATAGCCCCAGGAAACTCTGCAATGATGCGATATCATCGGGTGCTGGCATGTTTTTAATTGCAGCAGCTCATTCAGGTTCTGGTCTTCGACCATTCTTATCAATAATGTGAGCCAGGTACTAGATTTTTTTCTGTGAAAAAAAAATCACATTTGGTCTTTAAGTGT
The DNA here is from genome assembly GCA_963585895.1 of Sepioteuthis lessoniana. Classification (NCBI taxonomy): domain Eukaryota; kingdom Metazoa; phylum Mollusca; class Cephalopoda; order Myopsida; family Loliginidae; genus Sepioteuthis; species Sepioteuthis lessoniana. The sequence goes on along the minus strand of OY757921.1, from coordinate 100,896,758 downwards.
AAAACATTAATCTTGAATCTTAGTAAAAACTTAGTGGACGTGTTCCTTGTGTTCGATCATACTTTTCATTTTCATCAGAATGTCATCTAAATAAGTAACAAGTCAAGGCCCCTCAGCATTGTATCCATCACCTTCCAAAAAATTGCTGACGTGACCTTGACTCCGAACGGTAAACGCTCGAATTTATATGATCCGCAGTGCGTATTTATGCACAATACATTCGAACTCACTTCTTCAACCGGAATTTGCAAATAAGCGTCGCTAAGGTCAATTTCGAGAAAACTTTTCCACCATTTAGCTTCGCAAATATGTCCTCAGGACAAGGAAGAGAATAATTAAAATCTTTCAGAGCGGCCTTTAATCCAGTAGAAAAATCAGCGCAAACGCGTAATTCTTTGACTTTCTTTTTCATATAGACCGTCAGTGCAGCCCACTCGCTATACTCTAACTTTGAAAGAACTCCAGTTTTTACTAGTCAATCAAGTTCCTCGTTAATTTGTTCCAACAAAGCAAAGGGCACATTTCGCTTCTTTTTGAACACTGACGGGACGTTGTCTTGAAGTTCAAATCTATCCATCATTTTAGTACACCTCCCTAAGGTAACCTTTTGCTCTTTCTTTTAGTTTCTTATCTTCGGTGCTGAAGTTTTCCATTTTTTGACAGTAAGAATTTACCGGCAAGTCCCAAAGCTGGAATTGTGTCATCTAATCAATGCCAAATAGGTTGATCGTATTCCTCAGTACGGACGATTTTAATTTAAGTGCCTTCCCATTGAACGTTGCATTCGTAATCAATTTTCCCTCGAATTTAATATTTTCTCCCATAACCAATCTTGAAATTTTAGTTGATTTAATCATGGCTTGTTTACCCAGTTTTTTCTAAGTTAGTAAATTAATAAGTAAATTAATTAGTAAATTAATTATCGTCAGATCTGACCCTGAATCCAGCAGGAATTTCACAATTTTGTTTAATATTTTTACATGTACAAATTTCCTTGTATTAGCATCGTCTGGTTCGTTCGACCTTGTATGTTTTATGCTACTAACCATTTTGGCTTTTTTAGATCGGCAATGTGGGCTTTTATGTTCGACTCGGTTACATATAGAATATTTCTAATTCCGAAAGGTACAATCTTTGTACCAGTATAGAGCTCCACATCTGGAAAATGGGTTAGGAGGCATATATTTTTGCTTGTTCTTTGATTCATTGTTTTTAGTGGGAGACTTTGTTTCGATTCATTAATTTTAGTGGAAGACTTAGTTTGTTTTTTATTGTAGTGTATTTTTCTGATGTGAGCAATACCAGACTCCTCAATTTTTTCGGAATCTTCTTTTACGTTAACATACCTTTGACAATCCTCAGCAATCAGCTGTAAAGTTATATTTGGCTAATTCTCCAATTCATTTAGTATTCTGCGCTTAATTTCTACATCTTTTGTTGAAACTAGCCCTTGCACGAATATCAAGCATTTGAAGTTATCTGAACTTAGCACTGCAAGTCTGAAATCGTCACAGTGTTTGTTTACTACTGATGTAAAAGTAGTAAAATCTTCTCCTTCCTTTCTAGTCAGATTAAGACATTTCCATCTTTTGTGAAAAAGAGAAGTCTTCGGACTGAAGAATTCGATCATTAATTCAACTGCTTCGGTAAATGTTAATTCACAAGTCTTCCGAAACAGAATTTAATTTACGAATTTTGTGTGCTTAGTTGTGCCAACTTTACTCAGAAGACGAATTTTCTTCGAGTCACTCCAATTTCCACAATCTGTTTTGTATAAATCTTCATATCTCCTAAAATATGACCCAAAAGTTACGTCTTCCTCAGGAGAGGATGAAAAAGTCTCAGTCGCACTCCCAATGGTGTTCTGCGAAAAAGAAAATTAGTTTTCTATCGAATTTCTACTTGTCAGTTCCAAAACTTGTTTTTGAAATTCGAGATGTTTCTCTTCAATTTTTTTTTATATTTCAGTTGCTTTTGTTCCATTTCCTTTTTATATTCCTGTTGTTTTTGTTGATATTCCCGCTGTTTCTCTTCACTTTTCATTTTGAGTTTGAATCAGTAATTTTTCCATTCTTTCTTGGAGTTGCAATTGGTGTATTTCAATTCTTTCTCGAAGTTACCATTGCTGTGAGTTTTGAAATTTCACAACATCTAATAAAGCACTTTTGAAACCCTTCATCATAACTGTATCTCCTTTTTTTCAAAAGAAAAACTGAAAAATGCAATAAAATACGCAAGAGAAAAAAAACTTTTTTTTTGTATAACAAAAAGAAAAATTTGAATTTTTCTTACCCGAGAAAAAAACACGAGTGCTTTTGTTTTGAGGTAATTTAACCAAACACAAAATTATTATCTTTAAAGAAAGATAAGGTTGAGAACAAATTTCTCTTATCGTTTCGGAAAGAGAAAACTGGTTCTCTTAACTTGAAGTCTCGAGTTCAAGATCAGTGTACGGTAGTAACACATTTTTTGATACCTAAAGAATAAAATCAGATCATGATGAGAAAAGTTTGCGCCGTCATACAATCCCTTCTTTCGCATCTTCCAATTCGCCATTCTAGCCAAAACTAGGATCGAGAGAAACACCACACGTTTCTCACCTCGATACGGAGGATCAACATTCTCCACAACGTAACCAACGTCGAGCAACACGAGCTGTTTGGAATCTGTGGGCCGTCCACTCCCCGATGTGTATCCAAAACAGGCGAATCCGCTCGCAGTAGTAGAAGGCGTGCGAAGCCGTTTCTTCCAAACCACTAGCGCAGCGGAAGCAGTCTGGCATGTCTGCCAAGTTCGCTTTGAAAGCCCAGTCACCAAGGGGCAACGCATTCCGGGCAAGCCACTACTTCTCTTCAAATTGTGGGATGTTTCCATAGGTGTTTCAATGGAGGAGTCCTTGTTATGGGTCATCTGTCTGTTGGCTTTCCTGGTGTGTGTAGTGTCTTTGGGAGCTGGTGATGCTGGTTCTTCTGGTTTGCTTGATTTTGGGGAGTCGGAGCTTTGGGAGTCGGAGCTTTGGGTAGCCCATCTATTTTTTTCAAGGTGTCCTCTTATTTCTTGCGTCCATCCATTTTCTGAACTCGGAGGGTCTTCATGTTCCGAAGCTGGGTTTGACACCTCGATCCCTGCTTCTTTCAGCGGCTTTTCTTTTGTGGTGTCAGTGGTTTGGATGTTTTTCTGGGGGCAGGTTTTCGTGCGGTTGCCGATCTGCTTGCAGTTCATGCAGTGCAGCCGCCTACTCTGTACCACCACCATCATTTGTCTTTCCCCGGGTGAGTATGGTATCTGGGATGGCTTAGAAGCCCTCCCTAGTCTGACAAATCCGGAATACATAGTAACCCTGAGCTGTCTCGGCAGCGGACACAGCTGTTGCGATACATCCTCAACGCGGCCGTAGGTGCTAAGGAATGAGGCCAAGATTTCACCTGTCAGGAATACCTATTCATTGCAAACTGTGACCCAGACTTTTCTAGTGCCCATGTATTCCGGCTGAAGCCGGAAGAATTTTGTCATGATATTGTTCCCTGCAATTTTTGCAGCCTGCTCCTCCGTTGGAAGCACGACATCCCATGTTGCAAAACTGCGTTTGCAGAAATATTGGCATGGAATTCCAGCTGTAAAGAGTTCTTCAAATGTATCCTTTTTCAGCCCAGTTAGCCTCCTGGTTTTGAGGTCGGTGATGAACAGAGACAGGATCCAGGGTTCCAAAGCCTTAGAGATTTTGGGGATGGGTAAGATGACGTTACCTTGAAAGTATTGGGTATACTTGCCCACACTATCTCTCTCATAATCCTCCGATCCCTTTTGCTAGACTTTCCAGGAGGCTAGTGTTGTTGAAGGACTTGTGCTGTTTCCTTTCAGCTTCTATCCAGCAGGTATTGGACTGGACGTGGAAGCTGCTTCATTTTACTTTTACATCGAGGGAGAGGTGGCCAATTAGTCCCGATGGTGCTTCCTGGAGAGCCACTTTTGCTTTTATAATTGGCCGATCGGTACATTGATTTCCACTGTTCTTCCTGCTTGGAAGGAAAGGCTTCTGCAGTGGCCATAAATGTTTGCTTGGTCACTGTCCCGGGTTTGGTCGAGGTTGCCAATGACTTGACCTTAAATAGGTCCTGTGAACCCTTTGGGGATCCCCCAACAGAGTCCCCCGTGGTTACATTAGGCAACCAGAAGGGGAGCATATCTTGCTACTGATAAAAAGGACCTATCTAAATGGAAAAAGGGAAAAAAAATGACTAACTATAGCTAGGTTATGAAGTGAACAAAACTGATGAGAGTCGCGAAGTTATTTATTTCTTTTTAGAAATAAATAAACATTCACAGTTGGATGATAGAAATCTAACAACTGGACCTAGTGCAGGAGGTGCAACTAGCGTCCATTTGCCAAACAAAAAAAAGTGGCAGTAACTTAATGCTGAACTGCAGAAAAATAAAAATAAGCCGCCTTGTGCACACACAAAAAGTGGTCAGACTCAGATCATAAAGGTTCCAGCTAGCGTCCACTGGCAGCTTAGAGGTTATCTCTCCGAGTGTGAAGTAGAGTCGGTATATATTGAGGAGGAATAGTCCATTACCATGTAGATAGCTACCATAACAGGACACCCTTTTTGTGGAGGGTCTTACCTCACTGCAGATGATACAGTCAGCATATTCCGAGCATTATCGACACAGAAGGGAAGCCAAGAGAATATATTTTCCAAGCTTTAGGCTAGTCTAACTCAGTACCAGAACAGTTGGGTTCTAATTAGAAATAACTCATTAGAGAGACCAGTGCTTCATACGACAACTAAACGAACCTCCTTCCATCAGCGTTCCTCTTTTTAAGTAGATATTTACTTAGGCTAAAATTTTCCTTCTGGGAATTAAACATTTCAGCGACGCTAACTTACAATCTCTGAAAAAGCGGGAACCCCTCTGGGTGTATCTGTGTATTAATGTTTACAGAAGACCATTAATCTTCGAATAAAATTATAAGTAATGTCTTGACATCTAGCTATATCAGGAATTGCCAACAAAGAATTTGTTGTTTAAAGTCACACATCCTTAAAAGCTGAAATACCGATAATTAGAACAAAATAATGAAAGAAAGAAACGGGTGTTTAATACCTTTTTCCCAAAGTTGCAGAGAAAGTAACTATTAATTCGATTTGATATGTGTGACCAAATTTCTACTTTTTCTCATCGATGGAAAATTGGTGCAATTTCAAAGAGAAATAAGTGCATTTATATATTTATTTTCTTGTTAAGTTGATGGGCAAATATATTGTCAAAGAACAGTGAATTATGGAATCGATTGACAAGAAAATTTGTATTAATACTTAATTGCTTCTCCTCGAGATTTTATGACAATCTTGATTCCTTCAGACATGGATTTCAGTAATTTAAAGCAATATTCTTCACCGAAGCGCTTCCAACATTCAAAATGGTTGTTTAGAGATCTTTAGCAAATGAAGCTGTCTAATGGATTATTCAAAAAATTGTCCATCATAAATTTTCTGTTGTATTTAAGCCCAGACTGTTCTGACACACTCACCTCTCTTTTTCTTCCCTTTGTCAACTGTCGCTTAAGTACATTATTGATCTTGGAATTATATATATACATATATATATATATATATAAACGAGGTGCATACGATAAGTTTCCAGATCTTTTTCGTATGGGCATTTAAAATTGTCATAGACTCTTGAAAATTCACTATGTTATTGCTATACATCTTATGAGATGACTGACCAATATTTATGATTTCAGATTCAAATCAACAGCTACAGCAGCAATTGGAATACACTCTACTAAAGCCTGATTGTCACAGCTGTTGAATTTTAAAAATGCAATCTAGACGTGAGGACACTTTAGAAGAACGATATGCAATAAAATTCTGTTTTAAACTAGGAAAAAATGCCACAGAAACGGATGGAATGCTTCAGACTGCTTTTCGACCATCTTGCATGAATCAGTTTTTGAGTGGCATAAGAGACTCAAGGAAGGCAGGGAGTCTGTGAGGGATGATGAGAGGTGTGGGAGGAGTAAGGAAGTCAATAGACCAGAGTTGATTGGCAAAAGGGTTAGGCTTAGGGTTACTATGTTAAGGTTTTAAGGGGGTTCAGCAAGAGATTCCAAGGGAAGAGGCCAGCACTCTTGAAATCGGGTCAGTGGCATTTCCACCAGGACAATGCACCAGTCTACAACTCCATCCTAGTCACGGACTATTTGACTAAGATGGGCATCAAGACAGTTCCTCAGTCTCCTTATAGTCCAGACCTTACTCCCAGTGACCTTTGGTTATTCCCTAAGCTCAGTGGCTGTCGTTATGAAGCAATTGAGGAGATGAAAGAGGCTGTGACGAAGGTCATTGATACGCTCACACAAGAGGACTTCCATGGGGCCTTTCAGAAGTTGTTGTAACGGTAAAACAAGTGCATTGCAGCCGGAGGAGATTACCTCGAAGAGGACTCGAGTTTCATAACGCAGTGCCCATACGAAAAAAGTCCGGAAACTTATCGTATGCACTTCGTATATATATATATATATATATATATATATATAGAGAGAGAGAGAGATAGAAGAATGGTAGATTTTGGTGGATCTGATAAAATGAAAAAAATTTATATATAATATATAGATATATTGATGAGGCATTTTTGATGGTTACATTTGTGTCGAGGGAAGTTATATCTATTTTGTATAAAGCCATTATTTCACTCACTACTATGGACGATTTTTTCTTGATTTTTTTCTTTTTTCTTTTGTCTCTTTCTTTCTTTCTTTCTTTCTTTCTTTCTTTCTTATATATATATATATATATATATATATATATATATATATATATATATATATATATATATAAAGAAAAAATGGAGTAAAAACACCTCAACCTTAAAATCTGTCTTTACCATTTCTTTAACGAATTAATCGACGATATAACACTAGAAATGTTATGATGCTACTTCTATGGCCAAAAAGTAGTTATTGTCATAAATGTTGCCATTTAGTGGAATAATCACATGTTTAATTCCAAAGTAAAAAAAAATAATTAAAAAGACTTGAGGATGATCTTGCCGAAACATAATTTTCGAGTCGTGAAAGCAATAAAGATGGAGATATTAGTCTTAATATTTGAAGTGATAATAATGGTTATACAGATTTTCTAGACTGCGTTAAAATGATCGAGTTGGTCCAAATGCAAAGCTCAAAACAACAAATGAAAGGATACTAATCTGAGGATTAGGTAGAATGAGAAAGATATTGTTTGCTTTGATGTTTGAAATGCTTTTAAACTACATTAATTCGCTGGGTCTTAAAATTGCTATATATGAAGGGTTTATCTGTTTAATATAATAGGCATTATTTATATATCGGCTCTTAAGATATTGATATTACAACTGAACACGAACTGTTAATATTTTTGTACCGTATGCAATTAAAAACCATAAACCGTTAAACTAAATTCAACACAGAATATCTCAAAAAAGCTAGATATGGTGATAAAAACCAATTGACCAACCAAACCACCAACCAATGGACAACTCAATTGAGTTCATTTCTCTTTTGCTTGGATGAGATTCAAATGTGGATTAATTCAAACGATATCTAAGTAAGAACACAAAATGGTTACTTTAGGTTTTGTGGAGTGTGGTTTAAAGAATCTTTTTTATAGTCACTGAAATCCACTTTGTTCTGATTCAACTCGTTTTAATCGCCTTAGAAATATAAATACGAGAAGCATTAAGCAAAGTAATGCTCCGCCTGGAGCTGCGTTTTTGTCTTCAAGTTAAAATCAAAAGGAAAAAGAATACCTTTTTTTTAAAAAAAAACCTTTAAGATTAATCTTCTAACTTCACTTCTCACTGCACTGCCGGTTGGGATTAGGATACGTCAACTGTATAGTCTAAAAAGAAATTGTCTTGGATATGACATTAAACAGCATTTTGTGGTGAGGTTCCATTTTGATCGATCTGTGAAGTACATCTTTGTTGTGATTAATCCTATTCCACTCAAACAAGGTGTATTCGAACCTATTATGGTTCTGTCTATGGGTCAAATAAATCTTTACTGGACATTATGTTTTAAATAGCAATACTTGAAACAGGTTAACTGTGTGCGTCAAATGTTTATTATTGAGTATGAATACCTATGATCAGCCATATTATTGCTTGAATATTAGATAAATACAATTGGCCTCCATGTCAATGCACACAAAACTGAATATATGTGCTTTAATCAAGCATGCGACATTTCCACACTCGAGGGAAGCTCTCTGAAAATGGTAGACAAATTCACCTACCTAGGAAGCAGTGTCTCATCAACTGAAAAAGACATCGACACGCGGCTAACGAAGGCATGGACAGCTATCGATAAGCTATCAATCATATGGAAGTCATACCTGACCGATAAAATGAAATGCAGTTTCTTCTAGGTAGTAGTCGTGTTGATACTGCTGTATGGATGCACCACTTGGACGCTAACAAAACGGCTGGAGAAGAAGGTAGGCGGCAATTACACAAGAATGTTGCGAGCAATATTGAACAAGTCCTGGCGGCAACACCCCACAAAGCACCAACTATACGGCCACCTGCTTCCCATCACAAGAACTATCCAAGTTAGACGAACCAGACACGCAGGACACTCCTGGAGAAGCAGAGACGAGCTCATAAGTGATGTACTCCTATGGACCCCCACATATGGCCGAGCAAAAGCAGGACGACCAGCTCGAACATACACACAGCAGCTCTGTGAGGATACGAGATGTAGCCCTGAAGACCTGCCAAAGGCGATGAATGATAAGGAAAAGTGGCGAGAGAGGGTCAGGTATATCTGTGCTAACGGCACGACATGATGATGATGATGATGATGATTAGATAAATGTCGGAAAACAAATGATTATAGACAAAAAGTGCATTTATATATATATATGTGTGTGTGTGTGTGTGTGTGTGTGTGTGTGTATGTATAAACTATTGGTATTTGAAAAGAATACTTGAAACTATGTCGTTGCATCTAACTTATTTGTATTAGATAGGAATATTTAATAACATAATTGTGTGCCAACAATTGATCATAGAGAAAAAAAAACGGAGTTAAAAAAGCAATGGAACATTGAAAGTATAGTTAGTATTACAATTCAACATTTATGAAATAATGAAATTTGGACATAAAATAACCCATAAGGAGTTGATATGTCGTTAAACAAATAAAGCAAACCGCACTAGGTGCACCATACTTGTTCCACTCTGTCCAGGTAAGAATGCTTTGTGTTATCAAATGATTAGCGAGCTGTGAATAGAGACAATAATTATTTACTAAGGATCATAATAACCACTTAATGGAAATCCTATGATTGCTTACAAATTATTGTAATTTGATTGGAATATTTGATTCTTTGTAACAGTGCATAAAAATGGTTATTATAATCAAATAAAAACACAATTTAAAAATTATTTAAATGAAACATTGAAATTATAAATAGTTAGGATTACAATAAAACCTTTAAAAATGAATCATATTTATGCATGAAATAACCCGTAAGGAGTTGATAAAGAGGTTCAACAAATAAGCCTAACCAAACTAATCATTTCCAGGTTTAAAGATATTTTTATAAAGCTTAACATAGTGCAGCGAGGTGAAATAGATAAGGGAAATGGATTTAGGTAACTTGTTCTGCAACAGTCTTTCATTGGTAGAAAGCTGCGGGATCATTAAAATTCAAAATTCTCAAAGGATTAGATTTTTACCGCAAATCTTTAACAGAAGAATTTCTTCCTTTTTTTTTCGTTGTCAAACTTTTTACTACGTTTGAAAGAAGCTGTCATTGTTTTAAAAAAAAAGTCTTCTTTGTTTTTTGACGATTATTCACTAATAAACGCAACAAGATCTTCTTATTTTCTTCCTTATCTTCTTTCCTCTCCTCACCTCTTCATCTCCTAAAAAGAAAAATCTAATAACGAATTTTTTATTTAATAGAAGAAAAAGAAGAAAAATACATATTTTATTTATGGAAGAAATACTTTTTACTTTCCCATAAATGCTTCTTTTTGCATTTTTTTTAGAATCTTTCGTTCCTTCTCTTCTTCATATCTGAAAAAATACTAATCTTCTCTTTCATCCTTTACAAGTTTTTAAAATTTTTATTTTATGGAAGAGGAAGAAGAAAAAGACAGAAAGAAAACTTTATTTTGTTTGAGGAAGAAAAACGTTCCTTGCCGGTTCAATTTTTTCTCCCTAAAAAATAAGAAAAAATAAAAAATAAATACCAACCAAAAAGCAAAAGTAAAAACGGTAAAATCAGAGAAGAAGGAAATAAAAAGGAAAAGATGAAGAATTCATTGGTATTAAAAGAAGAATTACTCATACCAAGTGGAAAAGAGAAGTTTGGTAGGAAGTTGCTGCTGGGGAAATACTAAACTTCGTTATCATCCAAACCGATTCCAGGCGTTATAGTTTGACTTAATCTAGTAAAAAGCCAAAGAGGGGAAAGACTAACACATCTTTTACCATCATTAATTCTTGGTAACGTAATAATGATAGTTACTATACTTAAGACTTAACGGAAAAAAATAGATGTAAAACATTGACGTAGCACAATCAGTCCCCGCAAAATGATGGTTTAAAGACTGATCTCTGGTATTAATGAGAAATACGTAATTATTTCAGTCACAAGGCAGAAAACATCTACCGATTGGTGCTTTTCCAATCTCTTTATATGAGGTGTGCTAAAAAGTTCTCGGTTCAACTAAGTTGGCAAATGACCTTTTCAGATTTTTAATTGATTTTTTTGGATCGTATAAGTAAAGTCAAGAAAGTAAGTGCTAGTGTTAAACAGATGAGAGAATATGTGGAATAATATATGCTTTTTGTTTCTCGTTCATTTTCTCCTTGTTTGAAATTTTCAGCTTTACGCACGTATATACACGTGTGTGTGTGTGTGTGTGTGTGTGTGTGTGTGTGTGTGTGTGTGTGTGTGTGTGTGAGACAAAACAAGACAAAGGTTTTTTTTAATAGTTCATTTATTGATTCTTTCCTGTGAGCATTAAAAAAACTCACTCCAGTCTGAGAATTACTATTACGCTTACATATGTATAAATGAATTGGTGCAATCCTTCCACCATTGGGAAGGTGCCGTACGAGGTCAATTTCTTTTTGGAGGAATGCTATTTGAAAGAAACGTTTTTAGAAAGTTTTTGAAATAGTTTTGGCGTCCACGTGTCTTCAAATGACCTTTATATGATCCCTGTATCATAGACATTTGGCTCTGAGCCCTCCATTTGAGATTTATATTACGAATAGCTTTTTGGTGTAAGTGTTTGCAGATGTTTTACCTTTTTTTTTTCTCTGTGTATTTCTATTATCGTTTGCCAAATAATTTTTTCCGCTTCTTTCCATTCTGTTTTTCTAAAATATTTTTGAAGTGCATAAAATTAAGTAAATAAATTACAATTATGATTCTTCAATATTATTTCAACAAAAAAGCTTTTTCTTTCTAATCAATTTAATTTGAGAGTTTAAAACAGTCATGTAAAGTAAGAAGAACAAAGTTCTATTTCGATCAACATAAAAATGTATACATTTTGTCATGTTCTTTGTTTCTGCGTGAGGAATTATTGAAAATGCTCTTTTTAAAAAAGAATTAACCTGTTAAATTAAAACAATTTCTGTTTTCTATACGTTAAAGACATTGTTTAGAATCAATCAAGAGTATAGAAAAAATAGTGAAAACTGATAGTTGGAAAATTTGCCAAACTAGTAAGTTTATTTAGATTCAACATCCTTAGTAACACCTGCATTCTGAAGCAGTAAAAAAAGATTTTGAACCTACGAACAGTACTTTCCAAAGGAACAACTGTTATGCGCAGTAATACTCATAATTATTTGAACTAGAACAAAATATGTTGTTATTGTCTAGATTGCAGGGAAAATTTAGTTTTTTGAGTAAATGGATTGAAATTGACGTATTAATTTGACAACAAATAAAATTATAGGTTGATCTTTTAAATCTCCCTCATCGATTCTGAAAAGATTTTAGAAGGATAAAAAAAAGATTGTTTTTCCCTGAACAATAAAAAAATTACTTAACAATGAAATAATTCTAAAAATTCCCCAAAGATTAATATCCAGAATCCCAAAATATAACTAAAAGAAATGTCGTTATGATTGCAATAAAACTTAGTTCTTATTCACTGGTTTTGTAACCTGGTTTGGATCGTTGCGACGCTGCATACGTACCGAGTCTTGGGCAGGAATAGTCTGACTGATCCTATTCCTCTTCAGGTTTACAACCACTTTGAATTCAGAGTTTTTCTTCTCGTAAACAGGCCGCCAGAACAAGCTTAAAGAGCCTAGTCCGCCCTATTATTTACCCATCATCTTCATCAAGATGAATTGATTGAACAGATTTCCCTGACTCTCTCCCCATCGGCTCGGTCGTCCATTGCTTCAGGCAAATCTTCTATCCTGTATCCGTAAAGAACTGACGTAAATCAGTTCTTGCTGGTCAGCCTACACTGGCATGGCCATGTGTAGGGGTCCATAGAAGAATGCCACTCACGTGCTCGTCCTCGCTTCTCCAGTAGTGAAACTCAGGTAATGTTCATCTCACAAGCATGATTTTTGATAAAGCTATTTACAGCTATTGTTTTGTTGCGTGTTGCTTCCAGGATTTTTTTAAAGATAGCTCATAGCATTCTTATGTAGTTCCAATCGAGCTTTTTATTAATGCGTTTTGTTAATATCCATTTGGTGCATCTATAGAGTAGTATTGACAAAGCCAGAGCTTGGAAGAAATACTATTTTATTTTATCGGATAAATCGACTATGGTATCTCCTTGCAAAACTTCAACAACAATGTTGAAGAAGTCTGTGTCTCCATCAGGTGAAAGAATCTTTATTTTCGAGTTTCTATAAAGTATTATCATAGCTTTAATTTGGAAGAAAATATTCTAAAAGTATTTGCTTCATCTTGTATTGAATAACATACCTTGGAAAAATCAACAAACAGTCGAGTTACCTCGAAATTTTTTGGCACAAACTCCTTTGATGATTTGACGGATTGTCAGAATATAGGATGTTATGGATCTTTTTCTCCGAAAAACCTTTTGATTCTTCTTAGGAATTTTCTCAATTTCAGATTTGATACAGATAGGAAGCAGAACATAGCAGCCATAAGAGATATGCTTCTGTAATTCTTGGGGATTCTGAGTTCACCTTTCTTTTTTCCATTTCTCTGGGTTCACCTTTCTTTTTTCCATTTCTCTTTTGTATTTTGTTTATATACGGCGTTACGAAATCAAAGAAGTCATCAAATTTCCTAGTCTTCAACCTTCTGGGGGTATTTCATCGAAGCCTGAAGCGTTTCTACTTTTTATTTTTATCAGTACAACATCAAGTTTTTCCTTAGTAAACTGTCCCAGTTTCATGTCTAGTCGGCTATAATTAATTTTTTGATAGGTTTATCAGTGTTTCCAAGTAGAGTCTTGAAATGTTTTTTTTTTTTTTTTGTATTCATATTTTTTGCCTGACAGCTCTTAGTTTTGTACTCGAGATGTTTTTCCTTTTGTTCATTTCATTTACTGTCTGCCATGCTATTCTCGATTATCTATCTTCCACCCAGTTTCCTATTTTACTGACCGGACATTGAATCTATTCTTGTTGTTCTTTTTGTTATATGTCTGTTCTCTTTAGACTCTCTCAAGTTTCTGCTCATTGGTATTTGTTGGGTTCTTTTATTCTGTAAAGATTCTGTTTTCATGCTATCTGTTTTTTTTTCTAATCACCAGTGACTTCCATGGAACTTTACACTTGACTCTTGGTTTGCTCGTCCAACAATTCATAAATACAAATTGTGGGTAGCTGTGACAATTTTCCTAGTTTATGGTTTAAGGCATAGAATATTGTTGTTTTACTCTTATGGCTTAGTATTGAGTTACAGCCAACGTTTTTTTGTCTAACGACTGGACGCTAGTTGTGATTTTGACTTCTTTCTTCCTCTTTGAAGTCTTCTTTCCTTCTGCCTTTTCCTCTCTTTGTACTAGGGTTTATTGCCTAGTCAAGAGAGAAAGGGTGCGTTTTCCCTTCCTTCAAATCCATTACCCTTTGTTTTCAGTTAGACCCAACCCGGTTTCTTCCTTGGATTACCATTTTTAGGACCCTCCTCTGCTCCCTCCGGGGTTTTCACTGATGGAGAGGGGCTCCGAACCCCAAAAGACTCGCTGGCTACTTTAACAAGCAACCAAACAACTACACCGGCTGCAATGGATAAGCAGGTCGTTCCAACTTCAACAACTATGGATACCCAGGCAGTTTCAACAAACTCTCCAGAAAGTCTTGCAAATTCTCCAACTAAACAAAAAAACTGCCCAGTTGTCTCAAACAACTAAAGCCGGAAAGGCTAAAAACCTAATAAACGAACCAAAGCTCTCCACTTGTAAAGGTTCACCGGATCTTTCTGAAGACCCCACCGAACGTGATTACCCGAGAGACAGAAGCACCTCCTCAGTCAGTTTAATTTAGATAGACTGACCGTTTGTACCTGTCTCACCGACCCGAAAAAGCACATCTAGCGTCTAAGCCAAGGAACCCTAACCAATCGAACTGTCCCAAAATTAAAAGAAAGTCCAGAAGCAAATCCTGGAACTAGGAGGTCACAACAAAAGATCCCCTAGGAGTACGAACGGGATAGGCTGGGTAAGTACGCTCGGTACTTCCACGGCAGCGAAATCCTGCCAATTCTGGAGTACGCACAAGCAATGGAGACTCGTGCAATCATCAATCTTAGAACTAGGAAGTTAGCTGGACTTAAGAGAGACACTTTTGAAGAGCTATTAAAAACAACAGGCATCCCATGTAGCTACTTCTGCTGCAGAGGTTTTGTGACATGAAATATGCTTCTACAAACAGAACAAGCACGAAAACTAGCTCAAAACAACATCGTCACCAAACTCTTCAAGATACATTCCGAGTATATGGGCCCCAGAAGAGTTAAGGTGATGGTATGTAACGTCCCTGTATCCCTGCAGGATCAAGGGTTGGCGTCCTTCCAAAGCGCATTCAGTAAGCGTCGAAGAAATTACTCCAATCCGGTTATGTTAGGCGCTGGTAACGAGGATTACTCCTTTCCCTTATGTCTTAAAAGGAAAGGGTTTACGGCAATCCCAGATACGATGGTATATGAAAACTGGCTGATAATTCTCGTCGTTGAAGCCAGACGACCTCACTGCTGGTTCTGCCAACAGCCAAGGTATCTTGCAAAAAACTGCCTCCGCAGACCGAGGAAGGCACCAAGAACGTATCAGAAACCACCAAAGCCCTGTTAGAACCACCCAAAGCCACGAAACCTTGAAAAAGCACCAAGGAAAGAGGCTGGAATGTGGTGGACCACAAAAAAAAAATACTTCCGAAGCCACCAAGGCAGTCTCGGGTTCCTGCTCCAAAAAGGGCCAAGAGCTGGAAGCCTTTAGAGACAACCTTCAGACAAAAACAAAGGAGACCGAGCACCAAATGCCTCTCCATGTTAGGATAATTCTGAAAAGACAATTCCAATCTCTTTTCTAATAAAGAGGTGAACGAAGGAGCAGAAACCGGAAACCTCCTGAAACGATTCCACAGAGACTTCGGATTACAACCTTGAGGTGGGTGTCCTCGGGGTGTAATAGTTCAAGCGATGTACTCCGGAATCGTAGGAAGCGAGTTCGTACTGCAGTCACGCTATTACGTTCACTTTCGGACAAATACCCTTGGGAAAAATATGAACCCCCATATCCTCCCAGCTATGGGTTAAATATCACCACTACTGTTCTTCAAGAATAGCGTTGGCATTAAATAACCTACAAAGGTTGATATGCCATTAAAACAAAGAAACTATCAAACCATCAAACAACCTTGAGGAAAATCCCACGAAAACAGTTGAGGAGAGTAGGAAAAAAAAGTAGCACAAAGACTATTTAACGCACATTACGGTGGTTAATTGTTAATGTGAGAAATTCAGACGGCAAACTAAGCGTGTTTAAAAGCCTCATTTTTGTCCAGGGTCTTTTGGGAAATAAAGAAGCTGAAATTTGGGCACGAATCCAAACAAATCTTAAGTGAGCCATTAATTTACCCCAACAGAAAGTAACGGAGGAATTTAGCAGAAAAGAAAATCTCCGGCAGGATACGCAAAGATTGGAAAAACCGTAAAAACAAAAATATTTACGAACTTTTTTGCTTCGATGTGGCACAAGGCCGAATGAATGGGGTACATAATGAAGAAAAACAGTAACTTGTTTGGGACTAACTGGATGAATTTGTTTAATTGATGGGAACTTCCAATAAGTAACGAAATAAATGTGTTGTCTTCTGATGCTGAAAAATTAAAAAATAGAATTAAAAAAACGTTACCCAAATGTTTTTTCTGAAGATCCGGGGAGGTCTGAAAAAATAATCGCAAAATTTAAGCTGTTTAAGCCAAAAAGGTTATGTTTCATTTTCAGCTCCGGAAGCAGTGAATAACGAAGTAGATTGGTTAGAAAAAATGTGAGAAATTTCTAAAATAAATTATTCCGAATGGACTTCGCCATGTATTTATGTTAAAAAGAACATGAAAATAAGAGCATGCGTAGATTTCACCTCGGGTGTGAACGATTGTCTTCAAATATATTTGTACCTCCTCCCAGTTAAGCTATAGAAAGTATTTCTCCAAATTTGATCTTTCGGGCGCATATTTGCAGATAACCCTAGATGAGGAGTTTTCTAAAATTCTCGCAATTGATACGCTTCGGGGATTTACAAATTCAGTAGATTACCTTTTGGGGTCTAAGTAGCCCCAGGAATTTTCCAACAAGCAATGTTGCAGATTTGAATTTTGCTATCGCGTTCCTGGATGACATCCTTATAAAAAGTGAAACGCATGAATAACATTGAACATATTGATGAAGTTTTTAAAAAATATCAGTGATTTTGGTTTCGAATTAAGCGAAAAAAATGCGATCAATGAATAAAATGAAATACTTGAGTCTTACAATTGACGATTATAGCAGAACTCCAGACACTACTAGATCTTCAGCAATTAAAGTAATGCCGGCGCCAAAAAATGTTAGAATATTACAAGCCTTTTAAGGGTTTGCTAACTATTACAACGTCTTTATAAAAAATATGAATAATTTCAAAAAGACGTTAAATGGTCCTGAACTGACAAATGCTAGAAAGCTTTCGAAAAGATAAAAGACTTTTTGACATCTAACTTATTTCTAGCACATTTCAACCCGAATTAGAAAATAATTGTAGTTTGTGATGCCGGCTACTATCGAGCTGGAGCAGTAATTTACACAAATACAAAGATGGAACTGTGAAAGTTGTAGCTCACGCGTCAAGATCTCCACAATCAGCTGAACGAAAACATTCTCAAATCGAGAAGGAGAGTTTGGCAATAATTTACGCCGTTAAAAAATTCCAAAAGCAAAGTTTTACTTTACTGACTGATCACCGTCCGTTAATAACGATTTTTGGATCGAAAAAAGGGTTGCCAACCTACACCGCCAATAGATTGTAGAGTCGGGGTACTATCCTTTTGAATTACGATTTGAAAATGGAATTTTCACCTTCAAATAAGCTTGGTCACGCTGACTATTCCAAGATTTTGCGAACCGTTTGAAGATATGGTAACTGCAGCATTTAGAGCTGAGAGTAGAATAAAGAATGTGTTATGATATATATATATATATATATATATATATATATATATATATATATGTATATAATCCTTATGGTTTCGTAAAAATTTTTTCGTGTTATCTCTCCTGGTTGGTGGCTGATGAGAGTAGGGGATTGCACATGCTTTCACACTTTGTATGATGGAAGAAAAATATATGTGTGTGTGTGTGTGTGTGTGTGTGTGTTAAAAATAAATGGAAAAGTGGATAAACCGAACCACAGACCACGGATTCAATTAATATTTCGTTTTTATTTCATCAAAGTCTTCGTCAGAATGTTGGTTATTTCTTAGCGTTAGGCATGAGAGGAAATATATAAAAAAGAGTGAAATGTTTTATTTTCAAAATACCCTAAATTTTTTATATTAAACGCTAGAAATATTTTATACCAAACGATAGAAAAAACCTCTTAACAGGCAAAAGATATTTTATACTAAACACAAGAAAAAAAAACCCTCAATATACACTCATCAAATAAACTTAAGAAAAAACACTCCCACTATTCTTATTACCCACAGTACTTGCAAACCTTTTTAAGATAAATTAACTAAATAAGGAATGCCGATCATACAAACCACATCACAAACCATTAAAAATTTCATTAACGTCTCTAAACGCATTAACAATATAATCACTTCTCACAAAGGCATATACTCCATTCCATGTAATGATTGTTGGCAAAACCCAACGTAGTTTAGACAAAAAGATTTACGAACATAAACTATCAATTAAATTAAATGATGAGAGAAATGCTCTTTTCTTCACGTTAGATTTCAAACATACTTTCAATTTTTCTCAGGCCACTTTAATTAAAATTATCTACTGTAGAAAACCTCGTCAACTGTTAGAATCTGCAATCATCTCTCATTCCAATCACACTATTACACAACACCCTGTTTTTTTAGTATTAACTATACTTGGCAGACATTTTTTTTTGGGGGGGGGGAGAGAATAATATCGAAATTGATAATTGATTGGGATGATTTTTATGATAAAAAAACTGTCATTTTTTCTATCACTCATCTATACTTCTGGACAATTTTTCATTTAGATATGTTGTTCTGGTCGTTATGTTTAGATAAAATTTAATATGCTTGACTCTAGCCTTTTCCTTTTGCTTACCCACTGTCCAGATGTTCAAAAATGTATCAGGTCGTAGCCAATAGTTCCTACTGTCACCGCGCTCCTTGGACACTCTGATTTCTATTTCTATCTTTCCTCTTCTTTTTCTTTTACTTTTATGTTTCTCCTTATTTCTGTCCCTCCTTCTTTTTTATTTACTTCCTCTTATGCCTTTCGCAACGAAATAATCAACATTCTGTCAAAGTCATTGATAAAATAAAAATAAAATATTAATCGAATCCGTTTTCTGTGTTTCCGTTTACACACTTTTTCACTTATTTTTTCACATATTGCCAAATTTTTTCGATCTGCTATTTCTCTCTCTCTCTCTCTCTCTCTCTAGATATATATATCATAAGTATTAGAACGAATATATTTTTGTTTGGAATAAATGAAAATATGAAGTCTACATTTGTAGTTAGAAAACTAAATGGCTCTTAATACCAGCGTGTCTCCTCCTGTAGATAACGTAAATCATTTAGTGCTTCCATGTGTGAATCCACCTTTTTCTTCGTTACATCGCGACAAGTCGAGTTTATTAGTAAATATGTTTCTGGGGAAAAAGATACGAAATACTGATTGAAGCGTCGATTACTTTCGCATATTTCGTCAACAACATAAAGATGCAGCCAACATATGCCGATAACAAAATGGCTGCTTACACAAAAGTGAATGAAAATAAGAAAAGAATCAAACAAAATGGCTTCCATATCTTTAAGAAGTTTTAGAACTTTTACTTCGATATTTACTTAGAACGGTATAAGGCCAAGTATGTATTGCAAATTACTAATCCTTATTTAATTTGGCACACAGTACTCAAGTGGCTTACAGGCCTCAGGTTTCTAATTAGTTTCTCACCTCATAGCTGAAAAACTCATCGCTGCATAGATTCAGTGATTTGGCAGGACCCTTAGGTTGAGGTCAAATAAGTATTGGGTGAATGTAAACATTCAAATATATATATATATATATATATATATATATATATATATATATATATATATATATTAATAAATGAACATAGCTCAATTTGGCGTTATACTAGAAGAATAAGCACTAACACTGACTTTCGAGACTAGCTCCTCAACCATAATGTGAAAAAGGCCTTTCAGTATTAGGTTTATCTAGGTAGAAATTTTATGGCAATCTTCTAAGTTAAGTTTTACTAAGAAAATCAATATTCAGACTAATGTACAATTTTAGAAGAGAGATAGTTGATCTAAGGATGGTCATTTCTTGTGATCTGCGAAGTAAATCAACAACAGTAACGACTGGCCCTTAAACTGGACCCTTCACATTTATTTTTCTGGTCAGTTCCTGCCTGTCTCACTTCTTTTAACTGAATCCTGATCCCGTCTGTTGGTTCAGAACACTTTCTGCAACTCTTCTCTGGATTTCACCTGCAAGTTTATATCCAATGCATTCATTATTTGTCTTATCATTGAACTAACAAATCAATAAAAATGATAAATGTAAATATTTCTATACGTGTGGTCACCTATCAATAGACGACCTTGGAAAAGACCTAAAACTGGATAGAAACAAAACCAAAAAATCCCTAAAATTTACCATAAGAAAGAAAAATAAATAAACGAGGGTAAAATGATTTACATATGTTTTTATGATCTGTTTAATGCTTTAAACATATTTGATTAACATTGCAGACTATATGCAGCTGTAATACTTCTCACAAAAAAGGGGTTAGAAAATTCCAAATCCAATTAAACAAAAATAAATCGGCCTATGCGAGAAACAAAAGAAAAAGCTGAACACACAACGCCTGGTTAAAATAAAACAGGGTAGTTGGACTTCAACTATGTTAAAATTTAGAAAAGAGTAAAAAGTGGAAAGATTTTTAAAGGAAAACTCACATTATGAAAATCTTACAAATGTTGCACCGAAGATATATAACTTTACGATATTAAACGAGCATCAAACTCGAAAAGTCAAACCCCATGATAACTAAACATGCTGCCTCCTTAATCATTCAGTTATCTTATCCTGGCTTATCACGTCATAACAGATTCTGAGAGAGGAGAGTATTGTTATATAACATATGACATGGATTTTCGGTTCGTTCATAGTGACCCCGTTTGCTTTGGTAAGCTGTAATATTTTGATTAGTAAACAGGAAGATGACGGTGCGTCAGGGCACTCAGGTCGAACAGGTGTGTAACCGGAAGGGGATCATGTGATGAGAACCACGCGGTCAGATTTGGACAGAGTGCAGAGAATCGCAGTCGAGCGAGGGACACGCAGCCGACCAGAGGCGTCTCCGACGAGCTTTCAAGGGGGTGCAAGCGTCGGAACCCCCTGGCTCCTGGTAGAAGATATAGGAAGAAGAAGTCCTCTCGCTGAGTATATGTCTCTCCAACCATCTCTCACACACCACAGAAACATCAACCCTTTCGAGAATAAAGTGTGAGAGATACATTTTTATAAAGAAGTGTGTTTGTTTGTTCATTGAAGTTCGTAAATTATGTTTGATTATGATTCCGCTTATATTTGTATGTTGGTATACAACAGTATAATACCAACCATACAAGCGTATAGCATTGGAAATATGGTATGTTGCAAGGTGGATGAATCCAAAGCAGGTCAACAGTGAGTTGAGGTTCACCTGATGCTGACCTCACCTCATATTACCTTGACCTGATTTTGAACAATGAGATCAACAGTCAGGGTCAAATAGTTCGGCCAGGAAACTGCAGTGATTCTTCGGTTTGGTGTCCACTGATGAGAAAAATTGCCACCGAAAGATTACTATGACTCAAAACATACTTCCAAACCTCTTTGCTCTTTCCATGGGTAAACGATGAACACGTTCTGCTGAAGCTGGAGATCTGGCGCTAGTGTTCGAAAAATCAGCGACAGACCCCAAAGAAATCTAACTTAAATGAAAAAGCACTGTCAACACATCAAATTTTAACGTTAGAACATTAAATACAATAAACCAACAACCTGAGCTTTAGCATCTGCAACTGAACAGAATATAGACTTCGTATAGATACAGAAAAATAGATATTATAATAAAGAACTAGAACTAAAGTGCCATGATCCCGGTAATGAATGGACATTTTTTTCGGTGTATGTATGGAAAAACTCTGTAATATATCATTAATACGACAAATGCAACTAATATGAATTATTATAACATACATATTGCAATTTAACACAGAACCTATAACCAATATATAAATGCTAGTATTGCATAATACACCAGAGTATATAATAATATACCATGTAATTGTCTTTAATTGGAATCATTTTGAGATGAGGCTTCTTATTCTGAGAATTAATTTTTATCTATTAATTAATTCTCAGATTAAGAAGCCTCATCTCAAAATGATTCCAATTAAAGACAATTACAAAAATTCGGTACGGACCCGATTATGGGATACCAGATAAGGATTTATAAGACAAAAAAATCCATGGCGCAGCGGATAGAGGCGTTGAGTCTCTACGGTTCCAGGTGAGCATTGTCAGAAGATAGCGGTTTCAAATCCTACCCAAGCTGATCAGAGGTTTACTCGGTCAAAAACGTGGTGCGATAGACAACAACTATGAAAGGCAGTAATTATTGGGGATACGGTTACAAGACTCATCATTCCTATCCGAGGTTGCGGTAAATAACCTGAAGAAGGCCAGAGGTGAAATTTGGTCGAAACGTTGTGAAAGAAGAAACCACACAAAAAAAGTACCAAGATGAGGACAAAAAGTCCGCAATAAATAAAAATAAATTCTCAGAATATACCATGTCTCTTAACACCATGATATTCCAACCTCACCTATTATTCTTACATTCCAAACCCAGCATCCATTTCGTCTATTATATTTGCATGTTAAATCAAAAATCAATTTTTTCTTCTCTACGGAAAAACTCTACCCATGTCGCCATTCTAGGTGTAGGAATGCTTCTCAGTCCTCGTACCTTAAAATCACTAAATAGCAAAGAGAAAATTCAACCTCGAATATGTACAACATTTAATAGCAACTCTACACAACAATCGCCTCATGCTACAGTTCCACTAATGCCAGTGATAGAACTGACATTACCACCTTCTACAATGAGCCAAATTACTTTGACACATTCCCAAACATAACGTTCTAATTATCGGTAGAGACACGAATATATGCAAAGACGAAAATAAATTCTGTTTACACAACTCAGCACACAGAAATATTGACCTGCTTGCAGAATTTTCTCTCGAGAAGCTTGTACGCCTAAACTCTAAATTCCAATGAAAGGAAAGGAAAACCATGGACTTACATCTTCCCATATACCTCAAAAGCACAGATTATATATTCATAAAAAAAAGAAGTGAGTAAACAACACTTTTACATGTGGGCATACGCCCCTGAAAAAGTATCTTCCAATCACTGAATCAACTTAGCAAAGATTCACCTGAGTTAACGCATACATAAAAAAACAAACAAACAGGTTGAGCTTCGTGTTATGAATGGTCATCATTATCCAGTAGTGGTATATGCAATTAATGAACACTTACGGCAAGAAACAAGTTTGAGACTCTTCAAGAGACATCTGAAATGCAAACTCCGAATACCGAATACGAAAACTTTGTTACCGTTCATATAGAAACAGCAATCGAATGCTTTTCAACCAAATCAAAAGACAAATGTAGAGTTCTATGTGGGACAATAGCATTCAGGGAAAATGAGATAACATATTCTTACCGATTATAGATAATTTGCTTGCACTTACATGGTTTCGAGTAGTTATTTTTTTTACGATGATTATTTGCTGTTCTCATCAAAATCCTTGCCCAGTCGTTTGGGGCAATAGAATAAAGAGTAAGAACTCCTCCCCAAGAGTTTCCTGGATATGGCACTAAATCATTTGATGGTGTGGTTCCAGCCCAGAAGCTTTGAGAATTTGGAGAACCCTTCATTGCTACAAGTTCCATCTTGACCTGGAATGATTGTACCTGTAAGGCTCCTCTCTATGAGCTGTTTAATCATTTACTATACTAGAAACCATTTGATAGTGCTTAATAGAACTGTTTGTGTTAGATTGCAATACTTGAAATCATTTAACCGTGTCCAGACAAATGAGCATTGATTCGTTCAAAAATTGTCACCCACAAACTATTCGTTTACAGATCATATATATAAACAGGATTTGGGATTTAATAACCGACAAGGGTTGATATGCAGTAAAACTTAGCAAAACAACCATCTAATCATCATCAAATTGTAATATTAGTGTTTTAAGACCAAATATAGATCATATGAATTAAAAAAAAATATCTCAAACAGATCTGTTTGACCCACATATAGGACCCTCAGATGCATAAAAACTTATAAAGAGTTGACCTGAGAGTAATGGCAACGAAGAGGTAGCTTCATATTCCTCAAATCTACCAACTTGAGCTTCATCACCAGTGTCAGTCATACTCAGAAGGTAATTTCATTTCGTGCAATACCTTTTTCTTCCCCCACCCACGCTATGGGTTAATATTAGGATAAACTGAGTTCTTTAGCTTTTGTTTTACAAACAGACAAGTAAAGGGAAAACCGAATTCAAAGCAGTTTTACTCCACTTAAAAAATGACCTTGTGTAAAATGCTGCTCATAGGGGAGAGGTTGGGTTATGATTTACCTCTCTTGAAGGGATTCAGATGACGTATTTTAATGCACGTCAACAAGGCGGGATTTAAAACAACTAAAAACGAATAAGGTTAAATAAACAATATTGAGGAAATCAATAAAGATAACCATGAAAATGTAAAAGAAAAAGTCAATCAAGAAATATAGAAAATCTTTTGAATATCAGGGAACCTGTAAAATAATTGCGTAATTGACGTGCAGCACCTTCATTTTCCTGTTTGTTTTCGTTGATTTTTTTTTTTATACATTTGATTATTTTCAGTTCTTATTTGATTTGTAAAAGATTCAATCTTGTCCGCTCGATCATTTTTTTTTTTCAATTTTAAGAGTAATCACGGTTAAAATTGCTATTTCAAACTGAAAATCACTTTTAAAGGCCACACTTAAATATCAATATGCCTGTAATGCTATAGATATTTACTAGGCTGAATTTCCTCTCGTTTGAATCAAAATATCGAAAAAGAACACAACCTTTCTCCATTCTTAAAAGTGCAGAGAATCTGATAACCTTAAAAATCAGCATTCGGAATTCTGGACATGAAATCTATAAGGACTTGTAAAAATTACGCAACTGACTGACTCTGTCTATTTCAGTCTCAAGTTGCCTGAAAATGGCATCTAGCTTACCTGTTTTGACAGAAATTAGATTGGTCTATCCTCATACTAACTACTATTATTTAATATACGGTTAATGGTTAATTCAATATCTTTATTTAATTACAGAATTGTATACATATATGTATATATATATATATATATATGTGTGTGTCGGGGGGATTAAATTGGAATTGGTATATAAAACAAATTCCCTTCCTAATGCGCAAAAAGTGACTGTTTTCAAGTTTTTAACAGTGTAAGACGATAACGTAATTATAACCGTATGTTGTTAATTAAGTATCAATTCAAAAAAATTAGGTCTCTCAGATTTTATTTGGGAAAGATAATATCGAATTGTCATTGCCGAATAGAAAGTCAAGGACCTCAGTTTTATACACAGACATAATTCAGCACAGTAGTTTAAAAGTAAACTTTTTTTGATCATTATACTGGAAAATGCAATTAGCATTTTTTTATTTTATTCCCTTTTTTTAATTTCTCGAGACGATATTAATTGTATTGTACGATTTTAGTGGATTGTTATAAAAGGACATTCATTTTTCATATCAGTTACTAAGTACATATTTTCTGCATAGTAACGGAAGTAACTGATATGATTTAAAACCATAAATAACTGAGGCATTGCCTCATTGATCTTAAAACATTCTAGTGGCTTCATGTTGTAAGTAGGACGACGAGGATCAAGAGGTGGGGGGGAATGGAAGGAGATATGAAGCGGGTTGATAGAAGGACTGGTTGCGGTTGAAAGTGTTGACTCGTTCATAGATGGCTTCAGTAAACAGCAAGCATTTAGCAAGTTTGATCTATCGATTGATTTCGATAGATAGACTGTGAGTATAGCTAGATCGGGAGACAACGAGGATATATTGGATCGATATTGCTGAGACGAAGGTGAGGTGAGGACGTAAAAGACAGACAAACATCCTCACATCCCGACAAGCAGAATTTACATAAAAAATGAAGATTAATACATACAACACACACACACACTATATATATATATATATATATATATATTGGGAGTGGTAACTTTTTGGCGATCACTTAAGACTGGGGTTCAGTTTGCCATGTAAATACCTTGTAAAATACCCCCCACAACTGATGCTAATTGAAAATTCATTTCCTGGCCGTTGAGTACCATGCCGAACACTACATATTTTCTCTTTAATTTTTGAAAAGTTTCCTCTGATTATTTTTCTACATGTGGTCCTAACCCTATACCTCGGTTATATATATATATATATATATATATATATATATATATATATATATATATATATATATCCAGGTTTTCAATCACAGGTCGAGTCATACCAAAGTCTCAGAAAATGGTACTTGAAGCCTTCTTGCTTAACACTCAGCATTATAAGGTAATGATCAAGGGTAGTGGATCAATCCAGGGAATGGAGTAGCACCCTCTCCTACCCCTCAGTGTAGTAGCTATTGAAAAAGGAGCCTTTGGGTCACCCTCTACTAAGGTCACCAACTTTACTTTTTACTTTTAAGCATGTATGCGTGTGTGCAGCAAAGTCAATTGCTATTTAAACTTTTGAATAAAAAATGTAAATAAACTTCTTTTCCCGATATCTATTTTTAATTGCGCAATATATAAACCCACAAATAAAAAAGATTGTAAAGGAAGAAAAATGATTTACCTTTTTACAGTACTAAGTGACGTTTGCGCTAATCTGAACATACATACATATATACTGAAGATGTACAAAAAGTCGAATGCATCTATTTTGTGAAAAGTCAACACCGAATTCATGATAGAAAATAAAACAAACAAAAAAAAAAATTTAAAAACCGCAGTAAAATTTTGCACGAACCTAAGTGTATCTCTTTCTTTCTTTCTTTCTTTCTTTCTCATATATATATATATATATATATATATATATATATATATATATATATATGAACAATTCATGAGAATAGACTGATGTTATAAGACGTACTTTTTATTATCTATTTATTAGGACACTTTTGACATCATCTATTTTTACTATTTTCCCGCATCAACCTTAGAAAAAAGTGATAAAAATGATTTTTAACCAAATATGTACACTATCATTACCATATATACCGATTAATTTTTTTAAAGTAATTCATTTGATAATTCTTAAATATCTTCTTAATTTTTTTTCCCTTACTGTTATTTCTGAAATCATGGAATTCAATTTTTTTGCCCTATTGCTGTTTTTAATATGATTGGGCAATTTGTTTCAAAAATATTTTTTACTAAAATAGCTAGAAAATCCAATTGGTTAATCGACTTAGTTTTTGAAATATAGGTCAACAGGATATTTCCAGTTCGAGGTGGAATATTTAAAAATATCTACCATAATTAGAAATCCCAATGATTCTTTTGAATGTTTCAATTAGATCACCTTTCATTCTACTTTCTTGTAGTTCATCCAAATTTCTCTAATCTCTCTTTATAACTGTAATCTTTTACTCTTTTTATTATTTTTATCACTCTTCTTTGTGTAATACTCTTCGGTTTCCATGTCTCGACTCTGGAACTGGGGTCTGAATACAATATTCTATATGAAGTATTAGTCGGTTTTATATATTTTTAAAACAACATTTGCCTTTCTTGAAATAAAATTTCTAACCATTCAGCCAATTATTCTATTTGCTCTTAATACAGTAGACAAAATATTATTGTCATCTTTAAATGTATGATCAAAGCCAACCCTTACATAACATTCCACATTTACAATTTTGATTTCCCTTTTGCTTGATAGGTATGCAACTTTTATAGGAGTAGATCCAATATGTAATTCTATATTCAATATTAAATTCTTCTCTATTAAATTTTAATTTTCAAATATCTTCCTAATTCTATTTAATCATGTTTTATAATGGTTTAACGAGTAGTTTAACATAATCAGTTAATTATTTCATTTCTGATTTTATATCATTGGGTGAATCATTCTGATTCACCTAATGATATAGAACTGATTCCTGAAGAACACTGCGTTTCAATATAATTGTTACTAATTTTTACTTTCAGAGTTCTATATATCAAAAAATATCATGCAATATTTACTATCTTTTTAGAAATACTTGTTTTTCATTTTTACTAAAATCAAAACATGTAATATCCGCATTATCCAATTCTATCAAATATTCATTTATTATATCAATACTTTTGATAGTTTTCCATACTTGGTATAATTCAAAATTATTTTCAAGTTTATCTTTTTCTTTGCTCTTAGAAGAGAGGCGATTATTATTCCAAGGAAAATTTTCTAATGGAACATCTTGCCTTGAAAATCTTGTAATAATTTCAGGAATACTTTTTTTTATTTCATCTTTCGAATTAATTCTTTTTTAATAGCAATAGTACGAGAACTGTGACTGCAATAAATATTATCTCTCTTTTCTGACATTAAATCTTCTGTAAGATTTGATAATTTTTTTCTATTTTCTGTTTATATAATCAACATCCAGTTTCACTTTAACTTTTGCTTAACTTTATACATTTACTGACATCAAACTTAAATGATTAAAGTTTTATAATTAATTCATCAATAAATTTCTGGAGGGGGTTTACGACATGTCAAATTTTGTTTGGTCAGTTATGGCAAAGTCTAATAATTAAGTAATAATTTACAAGCACTTTATTTGACTTTAATCATTATATTTATATTATTCAAATAGTTTGTGAATAATTATGATTTAAAGTATTCCTATCAACTACTAATAAGCAATTAGACAGAGTTGACATTCGTTTTAAACTGGTATTTACGTGGTGCCTTCAATAAGTTTCCCGACTTTTTTTGTACAGGCATTTAAAATTGATGTAGACTCTTGAAAATTAAGTATTTGATTGTTCTACATCTTATGAGATAACAGACCAATTTTTATGATTTCAGGTTCAAATAAACAGCTACAGTAGCAATTAGAATACACCCTACTAAAGCCTGATTGTCACAGCTGGTGAAGTTCAAAAATGCAACCTGGACCCGAGGACACTTTAGAAGAACGATATGCGATAAAATTCTGTTTTAAGCTTGGAAAAAACGCTGCCACAGAAACGTATGGAATACTTCAGACTGTTTTTGGACCATCTTGCATGAATCGAGCATCAGTTTTTGAGTGGCATAAGAGATTCAAGGAAGGCAGGGAGTCTGTGAGGGATGATGAGAGGTGTGGGAGGAGTAAGGAAGTCAATACAAAAGGGTTAGACTTAGGGTTACTATGTTGAGGTTTTAAGGGAGTTCAGGAAGAGATTCCGTCGGAAGAGGCCTGCACTCTTCAAATCGGGTCAGTGGCATTTCCACCAGGACAATACATCAGTCCACAACTCCATCCTTGTCACAGACTATTTGACCAAGATGGACATCAAGACAGTTCCTCAGCCTCCCTATAGTCCCGACCTTGCTTCCTGTGACTTTTGCTTATTCCCTAAGCTCAGAGGCTGTCGTTATGAGACAATTGAGGAGATGAAAGAGACTGTGACGAAGATCATTGACATGCTCACACAAGAGAACTTCCATGGGGCGTTCCAGAAGTTGTTGTAACGGTACAACAAGTGCTTTGCAGCCGGAGAAGATTATTTCGAAGGGGACTAGAGTTTCATGTGTGCACTATCAATAAAACTGCCCATACGAAACAAGTCTGGAAACTTATTTAATGATCCTCGTAGTTACAATATCAGTATTTTTAGAGTCGATGTATTAGTGTGGTTAAGAATCATCTTAAATGTAATCTTCAATAAATCTATTTGATTCCATACATGGACCCTAATAGGTACAACCACTTGGAATCAGAATGGAACTTGGAGCATTGAAAATTAAAGCATGACTCTAGACTACCCAGAGTAGAAAGTCAGCAGAGGGATATCCTGGATTTAAAATTGCTGCTGCACAGGCGCTAGTAACAGGGAGCGGGTGGGGGGTATGTTTTTGAACAGTAACAGCAATGGCGTAGAATGGTGCTTATCCTGCGTTTGTGATTGAAACGTGACAACATCTCGGGACCAGCTCCCTCGCTAGATCTTTTCTCTTATGGTTACTTTCTCTGGGAGGATCTGAAGACCCGTCTTTAAATGTAGGCCACCGAAATAAAACAGACGGACGCGCCAGAACTTCAGCTTCAGAATTCAGAAGTGTATCGCGCGTAAGGGTAACTATTTGGATGGTATAATCTTTCAAACAAAGTGATGACAATGATAAAACAAGATGGAAAATTTTGTTCTTATAGAAAATCAAATTTTGAATAAAATCTGTGTGGCTTTTTTCATTTACATTTCGAACCCGAGAGATCAATCTATCGAACCCTGTATAAAAAAAAAATTGCAAGTATGGCACCCAGTGAGATTGATAAGCGATTAACCAATGAGTTTAAAAGATTTAATCTGAAAACAAAATGGCTCCTTCGCAGCTCAGACGGTTGAGCAGTTGATGTATTTTACCTGGCTTCATCGAGGTAACAGGGACGCGAGTTAAAATCTCACTGACAGCGTAGCCTTTATTTTCAATCAGCTTTGTTCCTCACGGTCTTATATTTTCGGCTTAAATTAATTGGAAACAAAAAACATCTAAATATCAATACGATATAAATTGCAGAACGAATTGATAAGAACAATTGATAATACTTCATTTAGAAATAAAGCAAACAAATGTTTCATTTTCTGCCTTTTGTTAAGTAAAATTTAAAAAATTTTCATAATTGCAACTTGATATTCACTAAGATTAGCTTCATCCTCATCATCATCATGCCGCCAGCACGGATATTTCTTACTCTCTCTCGCCACCTCTCCCTATCGTTCATCGCCTCTGGCAGGTCCCGTATCCTAACAGAGCTGCTGTATGTATGTTCGAGCTGGTCATCCTGCTTTTGCTCGGCCATATGTGGGGCCCATAGGAGTACATCACTTATGAGCTCGTCCCTGCTTCTCTAGCAGTGTCCTGCATGTGTCCTGCATGTCTGGTTCGTCTAACTTGGATAGTTTTCGTGATGGGAGGTAGGTGGCCCTATAGTTGGTGCTTTGTCGGGTATTGCTTCCAGGACTTGTTCAATATTGAACGCAGCATTCTTGTGCAATCCTATTTACCAAACCCTCTGCTCGGGCAGGATATGACACAAGGTCAATTTTTAAGCGGAGTTTAACAGGTTTGAATTCAGAGTTTTCCTTCTCCTAGACTAGTTGCCTCACCAAGGCTGAAGAACCTAGTCTGCCCTACTATTTACCCATAGCTGGAGGGAGAATAATTGGATTCATACCTTTCCCAGGTGCTATGTGAAATGCAATCTGTCTCCTCCAGGATTTGAACTCGTGTCGCCGTGTCCATTTCCAACGACGATAACCATTACACCACGGGCACCTCTAGTTCTTGTGTAATTGCCGTCTCGCTTTTTCTCCAGCCGTTTTGTAAGCGTCCAAGTCGTGCATCCATAAAGAGCGTAAAAATAAGAAATAAGTTTATGTCCGGTCAAATTTCCAAATGAGAAGGACCTGCTTTCCTTTAAAATTGCTTTTTAATCGGCTCGAAACCTGAACTTTTGCATGAATGTGAAAGAAATCCCAATTTTGGCAACGAGAGAGATCAGCTGTTTCTATGCCTTCCCATTTAATCGTGACGCTGTGGATAAAAATAAATCTTTGTTGTATGAATCATTACCTTCTCCTAGTTCATGTGAATCAGTTTCTAGAAATAAGGTTGCAAGTTAAAACCGGAGAACAATGCTTCCAATAATCGTTCAGCTGTTGAAATTCTCGGACAAGTGGTTGGGCTGAATCGAAGCCATAGCAATCGAGAGCAAGCTTTGAAAACTCGTCATGAAAATAACGGTATTGTTAGCATTGTCTCGGGCACGGAATTGATGTGTTTTTTCTCATATCGCCCACTTAGCGTTTCTATTGTTCAGCTGTTTTTTACGTTCACATGCTTTCATCCTTTTAGCGCTTTTCCGTAGCTTATTTTGAATTTTCTCTTCTTTCAAAATGATTTTTTTCCTTTATTCTCTCTTCATTTTATTCCATTTTTTGCAAGTTTTTTGATTGTAGCTTTTTTTTTTCTTTGATTTGTTTTTTTTATTTATCTCTTTATTAAGAGTTTTTGGTTTACTTTCTTAAATTTACCATGTATTTATAATTTTCTTTTCAGTTCTTTTCTATTTGTTTTTCATAGGATTTTTATTCAAATTGCAATATTTTTTTTTATTCATTTTCTTCACTCTTTCTTTTGTATTTGCGGCACAATTCATTCATTTTCCTTTTACATTTTCTTTCACTTTTTCCCTTCCCACTTAGTATCTTAACTCTTCTTCTTTTTGCTTTCTTGTAGTTCTTTTCATCTCTTCGTTTGTATTTTCATTCTTCTACTGTCTTCCTATTTTCTTTTTACTTTTCTTTGATATTTCATTCCATCTCTCTTTATACTTTACCTCCTCCAGTATCTTTTTGTCTCCTTTTATTCCTTCATCTTTCACTTCTTCATCTTTTCTTCTTTTCTTGTTTCACATCTCTCTTTCTCCAAGCCCTTTGCCATTTCCCCCCTTCTTCTGTATATCCTCTTCTTTCTTGTTTTCTTCACTTTTTCTCGTTTATTTCCCCGTCTCTTCTTCGTTTTCTTTTTTCTTCTTTACTTTTAGTTTATTTGATCTGTTTTTTGTTGGGTTTTTTTTTCACATTTTCGGTTCTTATTTTTATGTTTTCACTTCTGTTTGGGTTTTTTTTCTTTTTCTTTTTATTTATTTTTTTCAAATCTTTATTCCATTCATCATTTGCTAGTCTCTTCAAATCGCCTTTTCTTCATACTTTTTTCCCTTCGGTACTTTTCTCCAATTCTTTTCTTCACTTTCCGTATTTCTTATTTTACTTTCTTCCTGTCGTTGTACCTCCGCTAATCATCTCCTTTATTTTTGGTTAATTTTTTTCTTATTTCATATTGGACTGTTTCCTTATTTTCCTTTTTCTGTCTCGATTTTTGCCTCGTTTTTCCATATATTCATCTCTCTCTCTTTCTCTTTCTCTCTCTCTCTCGCTCTCTCTCTCTCTCTCTCTCACACACACACACCCTCCAACCCACCTCCACACACACATCGGTCGAAACCCGACGAGACCGGAGGCTTTTTTCTAACAATTCTTTCGTTTCGAATCGATAATTGTCGAAGTTTTTCCCGCATCACAAACTTTTCACGAATTTACGTGATTCTGCAGATTCAGATAAGCAAAAATAATGAATTTCTCTTTGGTTTGAAATACGCGAGAAAAGATACAGTTAAAATAATAAATGTGAATTATAGAAAAGTTTCATTAAGATATGGAAACAACGAAATATCAAATGAAGAACGGTGAGGCAACGCATGAAAGACTTAAAAGGCATAAAATTAAGACTGATACAAAACCTTCTAGTATTTATAATCCAAAACTTTCATTCGTCTATATACTACTAAAATGTTTGAATATCAATAGATGTAACCGTAACCGAGCAAAAGAGTATTTCATTTGAAGTATTCTAACGCAGAGAATCAAGCAATTTCCTATCAAATTTACGACTGATCAATAATTTTAAAAGATCTGAGTTTCTGCCGAGCGTCATTTTTTAATGATGTAAAAAAAGTAAAAAGTAAAGTTGGCGATCATAGTCGAGGGCGATATGAAGGCTCCCTTTTTAATAGCTACTACACCGATGTGTTGGAGAGGATGCTACTCTTTCCCTGGATTGTTCCACTTTACCCTTGGTACCTACTTTATAATGTTGAGTGTTAAGCAAGGAGGTATCAAGTACCATTTTTTGAGTCGTTGGCATGATTCGAC
>OY757921.1:100775438-100860438 GCA_963585895.1 Sepioteuthis lessoniana | reverse complement strand
GATCTATCTCATGTCTCTTTCGTATTAGGATGAAGAAACATCTCAGATACATTTTTATATTCACATAATTTATTCATTACTTTGACGTTACCTTTATTTTGCATTATCAATTAGCAACCACGAGGCCCCAATAAATCAGAGCATGTTATAAATCGATCCATTTTCATCGGTGATTTCTGACTTACAATACATTAACAATTACTTTCTTACCTGTATAAGAGTCATGTGATAATGCGACTTTCTTGTCCAATGAAAGCCATGCTCTCAAATGACTTCGGTGTTAATCACGCCAAGTGAACCAAGTGACACACGTTGATGGTTAGAAATTTTCAAACTAACTACACTCATGCCAAAAGTTGATTTCATCAATCTATTATTTAGTAATTCATACAAACCCCTGTGTAGATTTTCACCACTGATACTTGACAACTGACCATCCTACAAAAAACAATACGATATTTTCTATTTAGCTGTTGAGTTTTTCAAATCAAATGTCTTTAACCAAGGTTAAACACTTCACTAAGTCACACACACACACACACACACACACACACACACACACACACACACACACACACACACACACACATACACGCACACGCACACGCACATGCACAGAACTTAGATGAGACTCGAATCTTTTGTATCCGATGTCATATTATTAAATTTACCTCATAGAATACTATCATAAACTAAATATAAATATTTACAATCAGAATTTGACTGTTAAGTTAAAATAATAATATATATTGTGAAAAACAGGGAGTAAAATACAAGTGTGATTTTTGATGATCATTCCTATTATTTCTACCAGAAATCTATTTGCCTGAGTCCCAAAGAATTCCGTTTGCTTTTTAGAGTTTATTTTCAATAACTTGACACTTTATTTTTGTTTTTTTATGTAATATTTTTATTATGAGTACTGTCACCAACATTTATTTAAATAAAAATTTTATGGAATCATAGTCTGACTCTTTGATAAAAATATTTTCCGTCTTATCTGTAATTACTTCTTTTACTGCTAAAATATTTAAGTGATCATCGTGTAAATGAGTTAATTCCATCATTTTTGCCTGCTGAATTTAACTTAACCGTGAGGCGCTCTAGTGAAGAATTTACATGCACAACACAAATGCCAGTTAGTAAAGCTTTGAAAAACTGATCCAATAAAGACTCCATATTATCAACTGTTAGAAAAATGTATGTGCTCACGTCATGAAGTAGCCGAGTAGCAATCATTGCAGTAAAATATTTATCAAAGTTTCCATTGGTATCTGCTGCAATTTGTCTGACTTTTACTCTGCGATTAAGTTCATTATTTCTTTGCAGTCGGTCTAATTTGAGGTGGTTTTCTTTGCCAGACTCAGAATAATATTTTGCAAGCTTGTTAGGCAAATCATTGGCTCATGTTCAAACCTCTATAGGAACCTCTAACCCTTCTACCTTGTGCCAAACCAAATCATTGGCTCATGTTCAAACTTCCATAGAAACCTCTAACCATTCTACCTTGTGCTAAACCAACCCTACAGGTTCCTACTATATGATCGATTGGCGGAGTTTAACGGCACCCGTTAAGAGTTATTTTATGCCAAGAGGTTCGGGAATAGCATTCATAATACATTTCTATTTACATTTTTGTGTAGTTTCTTAAGAAATGTTTTTTTACATGTTTTCAAGTGACTAATAATGATCCTTGTCAACAATTTTAACTTTGCTTAACACAAACAATTTACACTTACATGGCATCAAGTATTCGAATACGAATAATTCTTAAACAAGTCTATTTAACCCATTAATCTTACTATAACATGTACTACTCCCTCAGGTTTGAGTAGAGCAGGGAGTAATTGCAATAAAGCTGTACATTACTCAGTTCAGATCTCCAGATCTGGAGTCTCACCATCAGATTCAGTTGTGTCATATACAGGACATAACAAATTTTAGGAGAGGAGGTCTTACCCCTCTGAAGGAGTACAGTCTCAATTGTTTAAGCCTCGACTATAGGAAGTCTACCAAATGAGGTAATACTTCAGTTAAAAAAGGAAGCAAGAAGCCAAAGAAGTTGCGAAAACTTCAGATGAAACA
This sequence comes from Sepioteuthis lessoniana, assembly GCA_963585895.1. NCBI lineage: Eukaryota > Metazoa > Mollusca > Cephalopoda > Myopsida > Loliginidae > Sepioteuthis > Sepioteuthis lessoniana. The sequence goes on along the minus strand of OY757921.1, from coordinate 100,858,353 downwards.
ACTTTTATGTAATCATAACTTATAGTTTGTATTTAACAAAATTTAAGTGAGTTTTTTTTAACCGAATTGGGTCGATAGGCAGAAAAATGGAGAGTGAAGATACAACTCCTTCCCTTCCAAAAAACAAAATAAACAAAAGCAAAACAAAGCATTGTGCAGACAACAAAACCTGTATTACAAACGAAGCATCTGAATCGGAAACAATATATTTACACCTGTTGTAAATGACATTATTCATAGACAGAAAGGTGGCATTATCCACCAAAGACAGAAACCTCAAATCAGATTGGCCGAAACTTTTGCGTGTATATTTAAATGTAATGGGATTGATTAAATCGAAACTGTCAGGTGGAGAAGAGAAATGGTTAAAGAGGAAAAGAAATGAAAGAGAAAGGAAATTACAAGGGAAAAGAAAGAAAGAAAGAAAGGAAGAAAGAAAGAAAGAAAGAAAGAAAGAAAGAAGAAAAAGTAGAAATAGAGAAGATGGATGGAAGGAAGAGAAGAATATAGAATTGAGTAAAGATAGAAAAGAATGAAAGAAATATAGAGAATAAAAATATGTATAGAATAAAGAAAGAAAGAAAGAAAGAAAGAGTGGAAAGAATGAAGAAAGGAAAAGAAAGAAGAGAAAGAAGGAATTGAGAAGGCAGAAAGAAAAAAGATCGAAGAAAGAAGATGGAAAAGAGTGAGATAAAGGAAAGAATATATGAAAAAGAAAGAAAGAAAGAAAGAAAGAAAGAAAGAAAGCAAGTAAAATAGTGGGATCCGCAAAGAATAAAAATAAATACTAATAAAAAAAGGAACTGAACAAAATAAAATCGAAAAAAATTGATAAGAAAGAAAGAAAGAAAGAAAGAAAGAAAGAAAGAAAAGTTACCGAAACATAGAAGCGTACAAAGAATGTAAGACAGGCTGGAAAGAAAGAAAGAAAGACCTAGAAAGCATCATATTAAATCTAAAAGAAGATGTAAGAAAATAAGAGAAAACAAACTAGTAAAAGAAAGAGAAAACTTGTCGGTTTAAAAAAAAACACATATGTATTCGTATATAAGTCGAATTTCTATTCTTAAACTAAAAAAAATGTTGCTATTAATTCATGACGTACGTTTGTTCCAAGGTAAGAGTAAAGACTTAAAATAACTCTTAAACCCCCAAATTATTTCCATTATGATTTTGTTACAATATTTCTAAGATCGACTTATACACGGGATTGACTTACAAACAAGTATAAGATAGAATGAGAGTAAAAATGATTGAAATTAAAGGAATTAAAAAAGAGGAAATGTCAAATAAAATCAAACATAATGAAAAAGCAGAGAAAGATTAAAAAAACAAAGAAAGGAGAATTTCTTCTAAGAGATATTTCCTAAGTCTAATTCAGACATGGCACAAGGCCACGATAGTGGGTTACTTGTGAGATTCCAATTTCTAGAAAATGATCTAATAGATTATTGTTACTCCTTTTTGAGTTTTTCCCACCGGCGTTAGCCGATGGTTTCTCATTGGAGTTTGAGTGACAGTAAGTCTCCTCAAGTCTCTAGGACACTTCTCAGTATACTTGCGGATCTCAACAATGCTGTAGTTTGAATGGTGTCCACACGTTCTCTTATTTCCAAATCCTCCAGTCCCTGCACCAATCCTGCACCAATTGACTGTATCAAGAGCACCAATTACAATTGGTATTATCGTCACTTTGATGTTCCACAGTTTTTTTCAATTCCCTAAAAAGGTCGAGGTAGTTATCGTTCTTTTCATTTTCTTTTAATTTTACTCTGTGGTCAACCGGAACCTCAAAGTCCACAATTTTGTAAGTTCTCCTTTACTGTTGAATATCATAAGCTCTGGTCGTCTGGCCGAGATTGGATTATCCCTTCATATCTCAAAATCCCAGAGGAGTTTGTGTGTCTCATTTTCCAGAATAGATTCTGGGTTGTGAAGATATAATTTGTTCACATGGTCAGACTTTAATTTCTTGCTAAATTCCTAACGGATCCCCATTCCCACCCTGTCGTGTCTAGTATTATACTCTTTTTGTGCTAATTTACCACATTCGTTTATTATGTGATTGATCGTTTCGTCTCAGTCACTACATAACTAACATCTACTGTTTTGTTGCGTCTTATCTATTCTTGATTTGATAGGATTAGTCCTTATGGCCTTATTTTTTGCTGCTATTTGACGAGATTCAGTTTATCTCTTAAGGTTTTCCTTTTTTTAGCCAGGTCGACATTTTCTCGTGTGAGATGTCGCATGTTAGTCGCTTAAAACGCCCATAGAGTTGTTTTTCTTCCCATTTTATCTTCTGGTTATTTCCGTTCCGTTGATCCTCATGTTGTCAGTATTGTTTCTGGTGGCTGTAATGTCTTCCTCTGCGCTTTTTATTCAGTCTTCAAGTCGTTATATCGATGCATCAACATCGTCTTCAATGATGGCAAGTCCTCTTCCTCCTTCTATTCTTGACACATATAGTCTGTCAACGTTATCTTTAAGATACAAAGCCTTAGGCATGGTCATTAGTTTTCTTGTTCTCTGGTCCATTTCTTAAAGTTATTCTCTGGGCCACTTCAAGAATGGTCCCGAGTATCTTACAAGGGATGCAGCCCGGGTATTAATCCCTTTGATAGGGTTCCTGCTATATATTTTTTATTTCAAGCAGCCTTCTCGCTCTCCTGAGATACTCTTTTAAATTTTCTATGTTTGATGGTGTTATCTTCCAATATTCCCAAATATTTGTATGTTTCCTTTTTTCCAAGCGTTCTAATTTTTTCTTGATTTGGTAGTTCCATTCCATCTGTTATGGGTCGTTTCCGGCTTTTCATTATTAGCATGGCGTATTTTTCTATGCCAAATTCCATTCCTATGTTCTGACTGTATATTCTTACTGCGTGTATTAGAATTTCCAATTCTTTTTCGTTTTTGGCAAACAGTCTAATTTCATCCATGTACATTAGGTGATTGATCTTTTCCTACGATTTACTAAGTTTGTATCCGGTTGTGCATTTTCTGAGTATGTGGTTGAGTGGCATAATCGCTTTTACAAATAATAGTGGTGATAGCGCATCTCCCTAGAATATACCTCTTTGGATCTTCACTTCAGCTAAGCTTTTCCCTCCTGCTGTCAACTCCACTCTCCAGGTCTTCATGGTTATCTCGTTAAAGTTTGTGAATTCGTTTGATAGCTTGTACATTTTGAGGCAGTTTATTACCAGCTTTGCGAAACCATATAAGCCTTTTTGTAGTCAATCTAGACCGTAGGTAGATTTTTCCGTTTCGTCTTGCTCTCGTTGAGTATGTGTTGATCAATGAAGAGTAGCTATTTTGTTCCTCTAGTCCTTTCTGTTCTTCGGGGAACAATGTGCGGCTTGTTAGCTAGTCGTAGATATTTTTCCTTATTTGTGGAATTAGTATTCTCCACATAATTGGTAGGACGTTTTGGTTACGTAGTTGTTTGGGACAGTTCCTTTGAGGGGGTATTTTTGAATCAGAGGGGTCTTGCCTATGGTCATCCATTCGGTTACTTCTCTTTCTTGAAGGTGTGAATTCATTTCAATTGCTAGTCTTTCATGGATGGAGGTGAATTTTTTGAACCAGAATCTAAGAATGCCATCATGGCCAAGTGTTTTCCAATTTGGTATTTTTTAGTGTTGTTTTGAATGAATTGATGTATATTTTTGCTTTCGGTCCTTCTTCGAGTCGAGTTTGGACTTGAAGGAGGACCGAAGGCAAAAATACACATCAATTCATTTGCTTATCCATTCAGCATTTTTGTTACGTTCTCTTGAGGACACATTTTGCTCCAAAATTGTTTTGCTTCTCATGCATCAGGAATGACTACCGAGTCTTCCATATTGGCTATCAGGAGAGCACTTGCCGATCATGATACCTAGCCTGTTATCTGGGTCCAACGTTGCATTATATTTCGATTCGATATCATTGGTGGGATATTGTGGCTAAACCAGACCCAGGGTTTGTTTCAAATATTCACACCTGACACTGATGTGACCAAATTTTCTTAAATGACAGAACTCTTAAGCAGGTCTAGCGAAAAAACAAACAAGCAAAAAACGACCAAACAAACAAACAAAAAACAACCAACGAAACAAACAAACAATACAAACACGATGGCTGGATTAACCTCATCAAAAGACGCCACATTTACAGACGAATAGCAGTAGCTTCCTGACTGAACTGTTTGATCATGGCCGTTGACCGGTTGAGTTTTTCCGCCCAGCATCAGATAAAGCACGCCGTTTACCTATCGTTGGGTTCATCCGACTTACTTCCCATCCACCATACTCCTTCCAATGGCTTCTGAAGATAAATTTCTGGGTGTTACAGAATATCGTTATTATTATTTTATCATTATTATTTACTTGAAACCATACAACGGCTAGGTTTTGGCTTCTTTGTTTAATGGCATGTCACCCTTAATGGGTTATTTAATGCGAAAACAATACCTTTAGAAGAATAGTGATTCTGTTTAACCCATAGCTGGAGGATGGAGGGGTTCATAGCAAAAGAGAATATAATTGCACTAGGGGAGTTTATGCCTCTTCTATACATCTTTTTACAAACGAATGGCTATTATTTGATAAAAATAATTAGCTGAAACCATAAAATTATTATTTTTAGAAAGGAATACTTGAAACAATTAAATTGATTGAAAAATGATTAATTCCCAAATTACTTTTTTCAAAAAATAAATAAATATGCAGAAATCAAATTCTCTTTTGATATAGTATCACACGGGATCCTTCTCCACACACACACCACACACACACACATGTATATATATATATATATATATATATATATATATATATATATATATATATATATATATATATATACTGAATATACAGTATGTGCAAATGTCTTTAGGTAACATTATTTTTAAACGAGTCAGGGCTCATTTGTTTGCACACAGTAAAATGCTTTCGAGCAACATCAGAAATTTAATTGCACACAGTTGAATATTTTCAATTTTAGAAAACGATTGCATATTTCTATTTGACCCATTGATGAAACCCTATCAGGTGCCACTACTCTGGGTCTGATGCGAGAGTAATGGCAATGAAAGGGTACTCCACATTCCCCAAAATCCCAGAAGGGCAGTCTCACCATCAGATGGTTTTGTATCATACCAAGGACACTCACTGAGCAGGAGGATTTTACCCCTCTGCTGAGATGCAGTCGGCGTATTTTACGGCTTCAGCTGATTGTGTGGAAATATACATATTTATATATATATATGAAGTGATGAAGAGATACATGGTGCCTTCAATAAGTTTCCAGAATTTTTTGTACAGGCATTTAAAATTGTCTTAGACTCTTGAAATTTCAATAAGTTATTACTATACATCTTATGATATGACTGACCAATTTTTATGATTTCAGGTTTAAAAGAACAGCTACAACAGGAATTGGAATACGCCCTACTAAAGCCTGATTGTCACGGCTAGTGAATTTCAAAAAATGCAATCTGGACGTGAGGAAGAACGATATGCAATAAAATTCTGTTTTAAACTTGGAAAAAAATGCCACAGAAACGTATGGAATGCTTCAGACTGCTTTTCGACCATCTCGCATGAATCGAGCATCAGTTTTTGAGTGGAATAAGAGATTCAAGGAAGGCAGGGAGTCTGTGAGGGATGATGAGAGGTGTGGGAGTAGTAAGGAAGTCAATACACCAGAGTTGATTGGCCAAAGGGTTAGGGTTAGGGTTACTATGTTGAGGTTTTAAAGGAATTCAGGAAGAGATCCCATCGGAAGAGGCCAGCACTCTTCAAATCGGGTCAGTGGCATTTCCACCAGTCCACAACTCCATCCTTGTCACAGACTATTTGACCAAGATAGGCATCAAGACAGTTCCTCACCATCCCTCACCCTTGTCAAACGGATCTATTTGAATAATAGGTACTACGATTTCGAGTCAAATGGCAATGAAGGGATACTCCACACTTCTCAGAGCTTGTGCCTGACCGTCATTTTTTGGGGGGTGGGGAGCTAATCGTCTATGAAGAGGAAGCATTAAGCATGTTCAAAGTTCTGCGAACAGGGTGGTCACAGCGATGTCTCGTGGTTATTTATTATGCTTATATAAAACCGAACAATCAGAAATATATTCAGGTTGTTGCTATGAGTGAAGAATCTGCTTGTTTGTTAGTAAGGAAAAAGCTGCCATGAGTTAACAAACTTATTTGGATATTCTCTTGTCTAAATTACAAATACAAGGTAGATTTAAGACAGACATCAAAGTATTCATTAGTGTACACCATTGATATTGTTATCATTCGAACGCTGGGGTAATTTGGTTTTCTTCTGTATTTTGCTATTCTGTGTATTCTCACTGAAAACATTCCCACTTCAGTCCACAAACAGTTAATGTAAGAAAAAGATCTTTCTATGTTCAGCTTATAATTTTCAATTATGAGAAACGGAAAAGTGTTATAGAGAGAATGTCTGAACAGTCAAAATAAACAAGAGACAAAACATAAAATGTTGCTTTTATCTAAGAACATACAGTAAACGAAAATACATTCAGAAATACCAGTTAATTATTGGGAGCTGACTCGGTAAATCGATCAATATTACCATTTTGCATGTCTTTGAACTTGCTGGCTTAGCGTAGAGGTTAGAACATTGGGTAAAACAGGTGTGAGCTCTGTGATTGCATCTCAAGAAACCAGAATATGCCCTTCCCACAAAAACAAGAAAAAACAGTTGAAATGATTGTGAGTAAAAATTATATTACGATTCAATAGATGAAATGCTTTTAGAAGACTGTACGTTGAACTTCACTAATCCGTTGGCTGAAACGGGTCATGTGCCGTAGTACACATTGAAATAAATGTGAGGGTTGTACTTATTTATGGGCGATACACTAAATATTCTGGGCGAGTCTCATGGCGTAGTGACGTCGCAAGTGAGTTCAAACTCAAGTCATGCTATTACGTTCACTTTCGGACTAATATTCTTGGGAAAGGCATGAACCCTCTTATCCTCTTCATATCGGTTTGATAGTGCCACTGCTGTTCTCCTACAACTATAGCTTAGCATTAGATAACCTACAAAGATTGATATGCCTTAAACAAAAGAAACTAAACCAAACAATATTTTCATATCTAATCCAAGCTGATATATGTAGAGTATAAGATGAAATGCACTCGCAAATGTGTATGCAGCAAATACTAACAAACAATCAAGTCTTGCAAACCAAGTCGACCATTTTTTTTTCTCGTGATAGTGGAGTCAAGGACCGCAAAAGAATATGTGTAGTGTTGTTAGCATCATCACAGAAATCAATACGAGGTCGATGACATGGCGTTTTTGCTTCGTCCTTTTGTGTAAGCTTACAAAGTTCTTCTATCCGTGGCTAACCCATTCAATTTGCTACGTGCAATCGAGCGTCAATATTTTCCGTTGTCACCACATTCGTGCTGCCCTTGTTTTCTTGAAAAGTAAGCAGGCTCACTATTCCTTTGAAGAATAAGATATCTTACTAGTCACGTTAAGGAATTTTAGTTCACTGTTATATTTATTGTTTATTCATTGATGAAAAAAATACCATTGATTATAAGGGAGACTCGCCGTGGTGTAGGGATTAACATGTTGTAGTAAGTATATTAGAATTCCGTTCGTGCTATTACGTTTACTTTCGGGCTAATACCCTTGGAGAAAGTAAGAATCCTCTTTTCCCTCCAGCTATGGGCTAATTGTACCACTACTGTTCATCTACAAAGATGACTTTGGCATTAAATAACACAAATAGGCGAAGAGAGCGAGCAAGAGAGAGATATAGAGAGAGAGAGAGAGAGAGAGAGAGAGAGAGAGAGAGAGATGAACAACTTAATTTTTCTCAAAGCTCCTTCCTTAATTCGACTTGAGAAATAAAACTTTCTAAATACATATCGAATTAGTCAGTATATATAGTCAAAATCAAAAAAAGATTAACCATATATATGGTTTCCCCTCCTTCTCTTACCGATCTCATTCCGTTTTTCTTCAAATCTTTAAGTATATCGTTTTTTAAACTTCTTGTTTCAATTGGTTTATGCTGCTGTTATCCTTGCCTTAAGTTGGTATTTAGAGGTGCTTAGAGTTTTGTTGGTCTCTAGCTCAACCCAGCGCTACGCATAATAATCACAGATATTGCAATTTGGAGAATAAAGTGGTTAGATGTTAAGGATGTTGTGATCACAGAAATATTCTCTGTCAAGATTGGGCTCTCTTGCTCGTGTGCCACGGTGCAGAGTCCTATTGCCGGACGTAGGATATTCTAGCAACCCACCTCTCGATCCATGTAAGCACTGCCTCCTTCAGGCACTTGATTTAGGCCTCCGTGTTAAGTCTGGGGCCATGTGGGCAGATAAATAGAGGTATAATATCACCATCGCAAGTGACCAACTCAAACACTATGATATGAACTGGTAATTTGTTTTTCATTCCAATTGGTACAACTTGTGAGGACATAGCAAGCCAACGGTTAATCGGTGAGTTCACCATCTAATCCTGGCAGAATTTTTACTGATCTGATAAACAACAAAACGTTTTTTGGGTGAGAGTTCTTTGAAAAGCTTTGCAACGCGGGTTTTCGTCTTGTTTTTCATGGTCTGTCATTAAAATTAACACTTTCTTATCTTTTATGAGAAATAGTAAATGTCTTCATGCACTACCTGTCTGATAAAACCCTCCAATATCCCTAGCTATAAGATTTTATTGATTTGCTGGGATTGTTGTCCATTATGGCTAACAAATTCGGGAGTTTTTTTCTTATCAGAACGATCAGAATGAAGTGATCGAGCTGTTGTACCTTAGTAATCACCATTCGACTCATCGAACTCATGCCATTTCTAAATTTTTGGAGGAGTGAATTGCATCCTTATAGACAATGTCCAACTAACTCAAGTTTGCTGGAGAAAACCTGCTGCAAACAAAGCGTATCTATGAAATTAATAATTTTAAACGGCGACAATTAACCCATTTCACGCTGTACTTTATCAGTGGAACCTTAGAGTCAGGTTCAATTTGTTTATCAGGCAACAAGTGATTATTTAAAGAATTAAGTTGCAAAAAAAGGTTGATTTTGTTAAGAGTAAAATCATGGCTGAAATATCAGAGTGTTTGGAAGGTAATTCCGTTTTATCAGAGAAGATATGAGGACAAACATAAATCAAATCTATTTAAATATCCTCAGGAATGTAATCGTATTCATTTTTAATTCCTGCATCTCAAAAGAAGGAAAATTTTCGTTTCCACGTTGTAAAAAATGGAGTTTAATCCTAAAAATGTTTAAAAGACTGTTTTCAGTTTCTTTGTTTTTTAATGTTCTTGTAGTAGTAATGCAACGAACAATCTTACCTCGAAGAAACAGAAGGTGTGCTCTCTCTCTGCTACCGGCACGCGGAAACCAGAAGAAGAAAAGGACGCAAGAGGTGTGACTTATTTTATGGAGGAGAATGTGATAAGTCCACATGAAGTGGCGAGATTTAATGAGCATATAAGAAACTAAGTTTGAGTTGGAAAAAGGAGAGCAGTATTTTGCTTATGTCTGATTGGTGAACATCCATCAGTTTATTTTGCGTGTTAAATAATTTGACCCCCCCCCAATAGGTTGATTCCACTTCGACAAGACTTCTAAAACCACGAACAGTTCTGCCACTTATGAAATGCCCGTATGATGGAATCAAATTAAAATCTGTCGGAAAATCTGGTGAGTATCGAGAAGCTCCCAGGATAATAATCTTTTCTTTTTTTACATTTGTTGAGCTGCATTCACTGAAAACGAAGGTGCTCATATTTTTTAATGATTATATTTAAATAGATTTAAGTTATATTTATTTTTAGATCCTCTCTGATAAAAATTTATCATCTTCCGAACACTCCTATAATTACGTAATTCTCATCAGTGTTCGAGAGGTCAGTGATTCAGTGACTTTCAGTTGGCCTTGTGCCATATTACGTTTAAACTTAGTAAATAAAAAATAGAAAACAACAACACTTTCTACAGCCTTGTTAACACACACCAGAAGAATCTTTGCTGAAAAAGTTCCAAATCACACCTCTTGTGATAAAATATAATTACTTGATATCAGCACAACGATGCAAGTTATTCTTCCCGTGGGTCTTGAAAATCTTGTTATGTCGGAAGAAAAGAATCAAGGAATTCTTTTTACCGTTGAACTACTGCCATCAGAAATAGAATATTGATCGTGTTAGATTAGAAAAGACTGCAGAAAATAAATGAATAGAGAAGGAAAGAAAAGATTTTGATATGGAGCTAAATCTTCAATTAAAAACTTGCCTCTCATTTGATTAACCCTTTTATAACCATGCACGACTATAGTCGAAACCATACCACGGTGTGTGACTACAGTTAAATTCCTTGAAAGTTACACTCATTCTTTATTGGTAAGTATTTTTCACTCACATAAGATTTCTACTGAGAGGTTTCACGTAATTTTATCACAAAATCTTCAACAAGAATCTAATTATAGAAATAATACGACTGAAAACACAAGATAAATGTTGGGAAATTATTAATCTTATAAAGAAAACATTCTTTTTATTTCTATAACATTCATTCCTAACATTGAATATCACCATATTTCATGGCAATTTAATGGTGTTCAAATAACGAGGTGCATACGATAAGTTTCCAAACTTTTTTCGTATGGGTATTTAAAATTATCGTAGACTCTTGAAATTTCAGTATCTTATTGCTATTCATCGTATGAGATGACTGACCGATTTTTATAATTTCAGGTTCAAATGAACAGCTACAGCAGCAATCGGAATACACCCTACTAAAGCCTGATTGTCACAGCAGGTGAATTTCAAAAATGCAATCTGGACGTGAGGAAGAACGATATGCAATAAAATTCTGTTTTAAACTTAGAAAAAATGCTGACGCAGAAACGTATGGAATGCTTCAGACTGCTTTTCGACCATCTTGCATGAATCGAGCATCAGTTTTTGAGTGGCATAAGAGATTCAAGGAAGGCAGGGAGTCTGTGAGGGATGTTGAGAGGTGTGGGAGGAGTAAGGAAGTCAATACACCAGAGTTGATCGGCCAAACAGTTAGGCTTAGGGTTAGGGGTACTATGTTGACATTTTAAGGGAGTTCAGGAAGAGATTCCTAGGGAAAAGGTCAGCACTCTTCAAATCAGCTCAGTGGCATTTCCACCAAAACAATACACCAGTCCACAACTCCATCCTTGTCACACACTATTTGACAAAGATGGGCATCAAGACAGTTCCTCAGGCTCCCTATAGTCCAGACCTTGTTCCCTGTGACTTTTGCTTATTCCCTCAGCTCACAGGCTGTCGTTATGAGACAATTGAGAAGATGAAAGAGGCTGTGATGAAAGTAATTGACACGCTCACACAAGGGGACTTCCATGGGGCGTTCCAGAAGTTGTTGTAACGGTACAACAAGTGCATTGAAGCCGGAGGAGATTACTTCGAAGGGGACTAGAGTTTCATGTGTGTACTATCAATAAAAGTGCTTATACGAAGAAAGTCTGGAAACTTATCGTATGCACCTCGAACGTTTAAAAGTTTCAAATAACGTTATCCGAAACAATATTTAAAAAAAAAATTCATAAGAAAATGCAACGCTGGGAAAGACTGTTGATCGAAAAATGAAAAGGCAAAATGATTTAAAAGTAACTCATTAAAATATGAGAAGACCTTTATTTCAAATGTAAAAAAAGCTTAGTGAAATTTAAGCTCTGTACCTTTTAGTTTTCGGCCTTGCGTCATAAACTAATTTTAGTAAATAGGGAACACTGTTATTTTCTTTTGAATTATCGTGGTTTTCATCATAAAATCTATTTTAAATCACGACTCAAATATAAACGAAAAAGGTAATCTTTTCTCAAAAATGAATACTTTAAATGTTTTGAATTTGTTGCCGATATTTCACACAGATATTCAGACCACACATTTCTTTGTGAGATAATTTGCCACTGATCTATTTCCACATACTTAATTTATTTGTCCACATTGTTTATAAATTTTCATCATTGTTGTTATTTACTAATGTTAGCTTGGCAAAATGCCAGAAGTATGATGCACCCTGTGAGAGTGGAACTCAGTAAAAATGATCTGCTAGCCTTGACAGTTAACCATTAGTTAATTTTTGTTTAGTTGAGGCACAAGACCGGATATATCGAGCACCGAAGGAGACTGGAACTCACAAATAATGGTTTGTCAACCATTAGTAATTTACTAAACGTTTTGCTTAGATGCGGCACAAAGCAGTATGAATGAGGCGTCCATTGAGACTCGAGCTCACTCGTGAATGTTTGCTAGTCAAACCATTAAACTACACAAGGCACTCAGGTTTCGTTTTATCATGTCCCGTATTCTCAGCAATCTATTTCACATGTAAAACAACTGATGACGCAGGCAAAGCATATGCCATTTACATTTAATCTCGATGTTCGGTTATTTTTGGTTTGGTTACTTTGTTTAATGGCATATCAACCTCCGTGAATTATTCAATGCATAAGCCAGACTTGTAGAAGAACAGTAGTGATATTGTTTAACCCATAAATTGGGGACAGAAGAATTGATACCTTTCCCAAAGGTATAAGTCTGAAAGTAAACGTAATAGCACAACTGGGGTTTGAACTCGCTTACTTCGACGCCCCAGTCCAACACGTTAGCCATTATGCAACGGGTACTCCCCCTAATTAGAACTTTTTTTTACTTTAGAATAAAGGTGCATATATTTAAAAAAAAAAAGGTTAATATCTTTTGAATGAACAAACATATGTGTTGAATTTAAAAGAAAAGTATTCAATTGTTCAAAAAGTAATGTATTTTATGAAGAGACTAAAAATATATTAAAATGGAGCAAGAGCTAAATTAGACAAAGATAAATTAACTTTGACAATGAAAAAGCCCCAATAAAAGTAATTTCCTTAGTTGTTATTTTCTAAGCTTTGCTTGGCGTATAGACTTTGGAGTGTCTACATTAACAGTTGGTTACCAAATGTTTATCCATGTAAGTATTGAACAGGCTCCTCGCAACTTTATTTTGGTAAGGTGGCGAGAACTGGTACTTTCAACGAAACTTGACCGTAATCATTGTTGCTATTTACTAAGCAACTAGACCATAATCTATTTTAGGTGAACATTTGGTAAAATATGCATAGTTTTGTCTACTTCGAGCTCTTAGAATCAGACGAGAAAACCGCAGATCTTTATTGCTAACATTTTAAACATATCACTTAGAATATGAAAAAGCACACACTCAAAATAAGGTGCACATGGTATAACAGTCATTGTCATTGAAAATAAAACCAACGAACTGAGTTCAAATCCTGGACTAGGGTGTTTAACTTTCACTTCGTGCACTCGAGAACGACATCAACCCGTCGTTTCTCCCCACTCCTTACATAGCAAACTTAGATCTTTAGCCTTGTTGCGCCCAGAATAAAAATTCTGAATACAAACCAATTATATACTGCTTAAGAAAAAATGAACTCGTGCCTTGTCTTGTCCATGGAATATGAGGTTGTTTGTGTTTAACTTCTTACCGGCTATTGCCCATAGGAAAGGCATGAATCCATCTCTTTTCCTCGTTTCTAACGCATCCTGCCATTGGCTCACTGGTTAGTTAAATTTATGCCTGGGATAATACATTAAGGGAGTAATAATTATTGACAAGTCTTCATCTATTAACTGCCCTCTCGACGAGGCTTCAAAATGCTATTCTGTATCCTTCGAGTGAGCAAAACACTCGCAAATAGGGGTATCCTTAGTATGAAATTAAATTTTATCTGATGATGAGGCACCGATCTGGAACTCAGGAGAGTATTTAGTACCCCTACAGGGAGTATGTTGTATCCCTTCATTACCATTACTCCCAGGTCCATTCTCACCCGGTGAGGGTCCGTCTATGAGTCAAATAAATCGATTTGAATAGTATTTGATAGGACTGCGTAAAAACCTCTTTGGAGAAACAACTACACAAAAAATGTAAAAATGACCGTACAATGAACGCGATTCCTCAACCTCTATGCATAGAATAACTCTGGGTGGGTTGAGATACCGTTAAAATCAATCCATAGATCATCTAATAAATTTCAAAGTGATTTAAACCCTGTAAAAACAATTCAAACTTCAGAGATATTTTATTCCCCATATCATTATGTTTACAAGACCCGTGCTTAAACTATAGAGCCAGACATAAAAATGGCTCCATTTCATCTATTTTATTTGATTTTCATAGTTTAAATTCAGGGATTAGTTGTTAAAATTGTTTCAGTGAAAATCTTTAGAACGAGTCATAAACAGTATTTATATAACAACAATAAATTCACAAATGCTGAAATTTGGAAAAAGTTTACAAATGAACGCAGATAAACATAACATCCAATTTGAGGAGACGAAGAAGAATAAGAAGTAAAAGGGGAGATGCTGGTATTTCCTCGCATCTAATTTCGTACGTATTAAGCTTGGCTGCCTACGAAAACGAATAAGGAGAAAGGATGTAAGGAAGATTGTGTTACACTAATCGTCTTGTCTTGGGAAAACTATTTGATTTCACAGGTAATGGAATCAGCGAACTGAGTTCAAATCCTTAACGAAGCTGTTTGCGTTTCACTACCTTCTGATGCCCGAAGGAAAAGCATGAAAATCAATTTCTCACCACCGGTTGGGTGATCTAGCTTGTTTTGCTTTAATTGGACAACTAATCTATAAGAAAACTTAAATTGAAAGCAGCTTTTCACGGCTAAAATATTGACTTTGTGCCACATCCAGCTCGTAGCGGTGTAATTAGGTAAATACATATTCCAATAACATGGTAAAATATTTGAGACACTAACTATATAAAAAGATAACTGAAAAAACAAGAATAATATGGGGAAATTATTAATTCTACCCAGAAAATGTTCTTTTTATTATTATAGCATCAATTCATAAGTTAAAAAAGTAAAGTTGTCTCCCTTAGTCGATGGTGACCCGAAGACTCCCTTTTCAATAGCCACTACACTGAGGTGTAAGGGAGGGGGCTACTATTTTCCCTGGATTGCTCCACCTTACCCTTGATACCATATATTACAGAGTGTTAAGCAAGGAGGTATCAAGTACCATTTTAAAAGTCTTTAGTATGACGCGACCTGGGATTGAACCCAGGTCTCCCGGACCATTAGCGAACATTCTACCCACTAGACCAGTGAACCGGTTTGCCAATGGACCGCAAGACTTGGGTTCAATCCAAGGTCGCGTCATACCAAAGACTTTAAAAATGGTACTTGATACCTCCTTGCTTAACACTCAGCAATATAAGATATATATCAAGGGTAATGTGGAGCAATCCTGGGAAAGGAGTAGCACCTCGGTGTAGTAGCTATTGAAAAGGGAGCCTTCTGTTCACCAACTTTACTATCAATTCATAGCATTATATCATAATAACGTTTTATTGTAATAAGGTGTTCAAATGTTTTTCGAAATCGTCGTTTTTTGTTATTTTCTTGTGTTGCATTCTGACCATGGCCAAGATGTTGTATAAATATATACAATGAGCTATGCCAACAAATGTAAATATTTAACTGTTTTAACGTTGGAGAATATCTCAATTAATTTTCTTTTAAGTATAGAAGATGCTATTAATGTATCCAAGTATTATTTGCCCAAAATTTCAAATACGTGCAGTATGTAATACAAAGTCAATATTCAAGTGGAAGACAGTTGTTTTAAATTAAGAGGTTTTCTTCCTTTCGACCCAATTTTAATCAAAATGTAGTTGTCTAACGTTCTTTGTTTAGAGTTGTAGATGCAAAGCCATTCGAAACTGGTAATGATCGAAATAATGGAACTTAAGTAACTTTAACATGTTCTATATCATATACTTGACTTCTACTGATTGAGGGGAAAGGGTCATTCAATTATTCGTTTTTTTCCTACCTTTTTTTTGGGGGGGGGTTCTTTCTTTCTTTCTTTTTTTCTTTCTTTCTTTCTTTCTTTCCCTTCCTTTTTTATATTTAGATACTGACATGGGATTCAATAAATAATTCTACCTTTATTTTAACCAAGAGTTTGAGGTTCCAATAGTGTTAGCTTCTCTTGACCAGGTTTAATTTTAATTTGGAATTAAAGTAAAATTGTCTTTGCATTTAAGCCTCAAATAGTATACAGCAATGATTTTACAAAGAAAAAATGAATACAATCATTCATGCATTTTTAAATGACAATATAGTAAAAGATAATATATTACTAACCAGTTTTTGAACTCTTCTGTCAAGCAGTAGGAACCCACATTTCTGTCCGAAAGTACATAAAACTATTCGAGACGGACCGTGTTAAACTGACTTTTCGATTATTTTTCTACTTTTTGTGACGGCGACGAAGTAGTAAGTTTGTTAAAGTTTTTATTAAATTTTGTTATTTATTATAGTGTCCCTCCGCAAACAATCCAACTGTTATTGTTTTGGTTGTTTTGAGGTGGGTCAAGCCACGCTTGTTATTTGTTTATTTAAAATTCACTCCTTATTTTTCACCATATATTTCATTGAATTTCTCTTCATCCGAAGGTTGCTCGTTCGTATTTTTAAAACAAACATTCGCCCCCCACCAACCTCCTAGTTGCTGCAAGCAACTATGGAAGAGCCAAATATTTTGGACATGTCTCAGCAGGAGATTTTTAATGAACTGAGACCCCCCCTCAAAGAACCCAAAAGAATTATCATCCGCTTCATCATCTGTTCCATCAGCATCGGCCACGCTAGTCTCCAAGTCAGCCTAAATTTAGAAAAAATCGGCAAGTGACTACAAGAGGGACAAAGCAGAAAAATATGCTCAGTATTTCAAAGATAAGGAAATCCAGCAAATACCTCAACTTGAAGAAGCAGTAGAAGCAAAGACTCTGTCCTTCATAGACACTTATTTACGAACAAGGAGACTGGCAGGTTTAAAAAAAG
This sequence comes from Sepioteuthis lessoniana, assembly GCA_963585895.1. Taxonomy (NCBI): domain Eukaryota; kingdom Metazoa; phylum Mollusca; class Cephalopoda; order Myopsida; family Loliginidae; genus Sepioteuthis; species Sepioteuthis lessoniana. The sequence continues at coordinate 100,841,419 of OY757921.1, read as the reverse complement.
AAATTTTTGAAGAACTTCTAAAGACAGCAGACGTTGCAGGTAGGTATTTTTGCCGTGAAAGCTTTGCCACCTGGGATGTTCTATTACCAACGGAGGACATACCGAAAAAAAATGACCGGTAGCAATAAAACTACAAAATTCTTTCGGCTTCAACCGGAATACAGAGGAAAATGAAGGATCACTGTCACCCTATGCAACGTCTTTATGCAAATCAGCGGAGACATTCTTGCTGCCTATCTAAGCATATATGGCGGCGTAGAAAGTATCACATAAAACAAATCTGCTAGTGGCACAGCATACGGTGACTACGCTTTTATTATGTGTCTGGATAGGGGAAGGCTTCAGGCCATACCCCACACTATAAAGTACCGGGATCAGACGATGATGGTGGTCATTGAGGGCAGAATACCCTTGTGCTAGGCATGTAAGCAGCTGGGCCATTTTGCCCGATCTTGTCCTTAAAAAACCACATCTACTGCTACTACTACAACGACGACTAGAACAACTAAAATAGCAACAGCCACAACTGAACACATAGCAGAAACAATTAATGAAACGAAAACTGGGGACCACCCCAACAAAGAAGAAGGGTGGACCCAGGTAACTCGCAAAAAGAAATCCCCAGCCAAAACATCATCAACAACAATATAAAAATCTCCACCAATAACAACAGTAATAACAGCAGAAGGCAAAAAGAAATCTCCCGCTAAAGCATCATCATCATCATCAACAACAACAGCATCAATAACAGAAAAAAAAAAAAATCTCCAGTTAAACCATATCCCGCAACAACTACAGCAACAACAATGGTAAAAACACCAACCAAAGAATCAACAATAGCAGCAAAAGCCACAACAAAGAAAAAGAAAAAAAACATCCACCGGAAGAACAGCCTGAGGACGTGGACACCTCAACAAATCTAAAAACGAGGAGGGATAATGTTGACACAACGATGGAGGGGGGAAAGAATCAGTGCAAAGTACAGCAACTAAAATCACAAACAAACATCCAGCAATCTGAATAAAAACCACAACGCCCAGCACAAATCATACCACCATCACATTCCAAAAATCCCCCTCCCAACATCTGGTTATCGAAGCTCCTCTATCCCCAAAACTTCCTTCCCTGTTCTCCCGGTCTCATTCGGAAACCAGGGATCATCCGTCTTCATCTGCACCAAAATCTCATACACGCCAAAGAACTAAGTCGGTCTCAAACAAGGACCGACAAGGACTCAACGATCTCATCTTTTGTACTGACACGTTTGATTCACTAAACGTTGATCATCAACTGAAAAAGACGTTCAACCCACTTATTTCATTAAAAACAATCAATAATAACAAAAAAAGTTTCCAATCCATACTTGTTAAGGGGTGCACCCATGTTGACCACCTTTGTTCGCTCGATAGATAACCGCACCAAGGATCTGTGGCGCTTCATTGAGGAAGCCAGTCGAGTGGACATAAGCCTGGCGGAATGGGAGCACACCTCGCTCAACAAAATGATGTCATATTGTTCGGGCAGGGTCCTGATGTATGTTCATGCATCCTTTTATAGGTCCCTAAAGATGAAGTACCCTTTAGATATCGGAGGAATTTCCAGGGACGGCCGAGTTAGCACTGAACTCGGCACCGGTTCCCTGCATCAAGTCATCGGCATCCTCACTCCCGAGGACTTCCGGCCTGTAGTCGACAGTGAGTAAGGTAAGTGGGTCTAATGTCTCTAAACCTTGCCACTTCGAATGCAAGGGGACTGAGGGATCCAAGTAAGAGTGCGCACCTGCTTGGGAAACTCTCGAAACTCAGTGTGAGTGAAAGGGACTCTCTCTTCATTTGCGTTGCGGACTGTCGACTTTGTTGTTCTTTCAGCATTACGGAAACCGCTGGGGTCTGTTTGCTAATTGGACCCAGCCTTGATGCTGATGTAAACGTTGTTTTTACAGGTCAGGGGGCCGGCTGGTTGTGTCCGATGTTGCCGTTAAAAGCTTCAAGTTCCGGGTGGCAGCGGTTTATGCATCGGTTCGGTAGGGTTGCCCCCTGTCTTTTCTCACTGGTGAGAGGAATCCTTTCTTTCGACGGTTGGCACCCTTACTCGAAGATCCGAAGCAGCTAATGGGCGATTGGAATGCGATCCTTGATACCAAGATTGATAAGGTCGGGCGGGGTGTTAGTAGGTTGGGAATGTGTGAAAGCAGCCTGATTAACTTGATAGCCCGGCACGACTTGGTCGACAGGTTTCGTTTAGATCACCCTGGGAGGGAGATGTGGACGTGGCTAGATAGCTTGCCCTCAGCCCTAGTAGGTTCCTACTTGGACAGCGTGTTAGTTAGAAGAGCTGAATGTGATTTCGTTAGTTTTCCCACGTTCCACTTGATAGCGTGGACTAACTTGTTAGGGTCAGTCTGCGGTTAGCTAATAGGCCTAGTCTGGCCGGCTACTGGAAGTTCAATACCTCCTTACTGGAGATACGGGACTGCCGAGACCGGCTGGAATCCCTAATTAAGCGGGCGTTAGTGGGGGCGGTTACCGGGAATATGTGGTGGGTTTCTCTTAAACATAGGATTAGAGATTTCGCCACCAAGTACGGTCGTCAGCTCAACCTAGATAGGACCAAGGAGGCGAAATCTATAGATGATAAGCTTTCCTGGGCGGTGGCTGGAGGGGACTCCCTAACTATAGAGCTAGCTAGAGGGGACTTTGAGCGTAAGACTAGCGAACACTACAAGAGATTCGTAGTTAGATCTAGGTTAAAATGAGTTCTCAACGAAGCTGTGAAATCGAACGCAACTGCACGCGAGGAAGAAGTGCGAAGGTTTCCTGGTCGGTATATTGATTCCGTCAAGGCCCCGGATGGGCACGTGCTGCGATCGAGTCGTTAGATGCGTGACGCCTTTCGGGTGCACTTTCGTGATCGCTACGCCCGTTATCCTGATCTCCCGCTTCAGGAGTTTCGCAGCTATTCAGGTGCCTTCCCCCACTTTGGGGCGGAAGAAGCGGATAGCTGCGAGGGTATGGTTACTGAATGCGAAGTCCGTGATGCGCTGAAGCAGGTTGGCCTCGACAAATTGCCTGGACTAGATGGTCTACCCTACGAAGTGTACTTGAGGCTGCCGCACATGTTTGAGCCTATTCTGACGGATATGTTCAACCATTGGTTCACCCTGGGAGCCATCCCTGGTAGCGTTACCAAGGGCGTGATCACATTGCTGAAGAAAGGTGGCAGGCATGTTTGGGAGGGATTAGATGATTACAGGCCCTTAACCCAGAGTAAAAGGTTTTGGCCTGGGTCTTAGCGAACCGCTAAGTGTTGCAGGCAAACGGAAGGCGTTCAAGGGCGTGCGATCGGTTCGGTAGGGTTTCCCCCTGTCTCCTCCTCTCTATGTACTAGCTTTGGAGCCCCTGATCCGAAGGCTTAGGGATGAGGGGATAAATCTGCGTTCGCCGACAATATCACGGTCTTTGTGTCCCGCCACCTGGACATAGAGGCTGTGAAGCAGGCGGTTGCCGAGTACGAACAAAGAGCAGAAGCCAAGGTCAATTTTGACAAAAGCGAAGGTTTGTAGCTCTGTTCCTGGACAAGTAGCGATACCATGCCAGGGCCCTTCTGCTGGAGTGACGGACCCGTCCGCATCCTCGGGGTGTGGTTCGGGCCCGACCTCCAACTGGAGCGATTTTGGTCGGAAGTATAGGCTAAGGTGAATGCCCTGGCGGGAACCTGGCTTACAAGGAGGTTGCCTTTAAGGGGGTGGCGGAGGTATGCGTCATTTACATTTTCCCCTTGATCCTTTACTGATTAGCTGTACTTCCTCTGCTTAGGGCAAAGATCCCTCTGCGGAGTTCGAAATCCGATAGTCCGTCGATAAGTCTGCATTCGACGCACGCGCAATGGGGGTCTGGGTATGCCTGATCTGGAGAGTCACTGGCTCGCTGAAAGACTTGCATACTTGGGCCGATCCATGTCGGGGGATGCAGTGTGGAGACGAAAGGCGAGTAGGATTTTTCCGCGCCTCAAATCTGACCCAAAGGCTGAAGGTTGACCTAGGCCGATTGGCGAAACATCGTTTGTCCGCAAATGCCGCACGGCCCTTCATGACCATTCTGGGTCCAGTGACCTTTCAAAGCCTCGGAAAGACCTTTATCGGGAACTAGTGGTGGGCTCCGCTTCGGATCCTCTCAGTGAACAACACGGCTGGACGGCGGAGGAAGACCGCTCCCGTTGGAATTGGGTGCCAGTTTCGGGCTTCTTGAACAATTCCGAGTTCTCGCTCATCTGGCGGCTCACACGGAACGTGTTGTCCCTTCTCAACTTGAACTTCAGAGCGGGCCTCTCAGACATGCCTGATTGTTCTCGCTGCGGCAGTGGCTTGGAAGAAACGGCTGAGCACGTCTTCTACTACTGCGAGCGAGTTCATCCGTTCTGGGATCACGTCTGGAAGTGGACGGCTCGCATCGAAGCCAAACAGCTCGTGCTGCTCGACGTTGGTTACGTCGTAGACACCGTTTTAATTCCATTTCAGGGTGAGAAGCGTGTGGTGTTTCTCGCGATCCTAGCTGTAGCCAGAATAGTGATTTTGAAGACGCGAAAGAAGGGATTGTATGACGATGCAAACTTTTCTCATCGTCATCTGATATTGTTCTTTAGGCATCAGCTTTGGGTCAAAATTTAGATATGATAGAAAACGTTCGGATCGCATAACATTCGACAAAAGGTGGGTGAATGCAGCGAGCCTAGTCGTATGAAAAGGGACAATGTTAAGAGTCATCCTTCCCTCCTCTTCCTACGGATGGCGGCTACGGTCCAGGTCATTTGGGACCTCATCCCGGGTAAGTAGGTTTCCGTCCTTCAACCCTAGTTAGCATTATGTTGTGAGTCATCGTCCCTGCCACCTAGTTGTTAGTCGCCAAGATCTTCCCCATCCCTATTCTTTTTATACCTCAACCCTTACTCCAGCGCGCTTTTTCTGAAGATCTTGGAATCTCACTTGTATAAATTCATGCTATCTGTCCTTACCGCACAGGACCCTGTCTTTTTTTTTTGCCCCATTAGATTAAGAACCCCTCCCGCTTAGGGTAGTTCCGGCTTGTTTTCGGTGTTCTTGGACACTGGGAAACACTCGGCCACCATATCGTAGACGGGGGAATGGGAAGGCAACCAAACGGGGAATTTTTTTCCTTGGTCTTTAATCGTTACCTTTTCTCTTTCAGGGTTTTCTCCCATCCCCATCATACAAAACTTCTGTAAATAAAATTACTTTGTAAATAAAATCATACATTCCATTCGGGGTTTTAAGTAGGTCTTCTCACAGAGCAAGTGTGGTATTTTTTGTGGTTGCAGCGTGCTTGGTGAAGAATGACTGATTATATATTGTACTGTTGAATGGGTCAGTGAATGTGGCTAGCTAGGGACTCTTAGACTATAATAGTAATAGCATGACCGCTCCCTTTCTCCCCGCCCCACAAAATTCTTGAGGCGTTATGCTTCCCTTTTTAGTATAAAAAGGAAATAAACCGTGTTAAACTGACTTAGAAAACAGTAAGCGTATCCACTCCAAGACAGAAGAGTTCAAAAACTGGTTAGTAATATATTGTCTTTTACTATATTGTCATTTAAAAATGCATAAATGTTTTTATTTTTTCTACGGTTCAACGGCCAGGATCGAATAGTTCGATCGGGGAACTACTGCTGCTCATCTATAAGGGTGGCTTCTGTAGATGAGAATAAAAACAACCATCGAAAGATTACCATGACCCACACCCAAACCACCGGTCGAAACCGCATCGCTCTTCGCGCGGGTAAAAAAAGGGCGCGTCCTGCTGAGATTGGAGCCCTGGCTTCAGTATTCGAAAAATCAGCTACAGAGCTCAAACAAAATTGCTAAAATTCCAACGCACAATGCAAATAGCGACATTGAACGTTAGAACTTTTAATCGAATAGGACTACTACCGGAGCTGACAGCATCGGCCATAGATCATAACATAGACATAATATGCATTCAAGAACACTGATACAGACATAGCAAGGATATTAAATATCACGATACAGGCAATGGATGGACGCTAGCCACTGCATCAACATTAAAGAACTCTGTCAATGCCACGATAGGAGGTGTAGGGGTGCTTATAAGACCACTAAATAGCTTGAGAAAATACAACATAGGGTGATGGTAGCAACTTTTAATGGCAACCCCAGCGCAACAATCATCTGCTAATGTTAGCGAAGAAACTGACCTCATCGCCTTCTATGATGAGCTATCCTCCTTTCGTAGCGTTCCGAAACACTACGTTCTCGACATGAATGCCCAAATTGGGAAAAGCAGACACCACAAATTCAGCCTACACAACTCGTCAAACAGAAATGGGCAACATCTTAAAGATTTCACGCTAGAAAATAGATCAAAATGCCTCAATAAAAACTTTCAGAAAAAGAAGGGAAAACTATGGACCTACACTTACGCAAACAATACTAAAGCACAGATTGACTACGTCTTTATAAATAAGAAATGGAATAATAGCGCATTGATTTGCGAGGCATACTCCTTATTCGAGAGTGTGTCCCCCGGTCACCGAATTGTCACGGCAAAAATACGACTGAGCCTACGAAAGAATGCGACCGGAATAACAACCACTGTACAAATAACTGGTCCCTGCTTAATAACAGGGACATTAAAGATGAATATGCGTTAACACTAAGAAACAAATTCGATGCCCTACTGGAGAAGACAGAAACACATGTCCGAATGAAGAATATGAGAATTTCATCAATGCCCATTTAGAAGCGACAGTGGAATGCATACTAACTAAATCCTATTTACCACCCCCTCCGCTCGGGCAGGATATGACACAAGGTCAATTTTTTAAGTGGAGTTTAACAGGTTTGAATTCAGAGTTTTCCTTCTCCTAGACTAGTTGCCTCACCAAGGCTGAAGAACCCAGTATGTCCTACTATTTACCCATAGCTGGAGAGAGAATAATTGGATTCATACCTTTCCCAAGGGTATTAGTGCTATATATCTCCACACTAAACTGTAGCTCTCTGAAACTAGTAGACAAGTTCACCTTCCTAGGAAGTAGTGTCTCACCAATCGAGACAGACATCAACATGCAACTAGCAAAGGCATGGACAGATATCGATAGGTTATCGGTCATACGGAAGTCAGACCTGACCGATAAAATAAAACGCAGTTTCTTCCAAGCAGCGGTCGTGTCGATACTGATGTATGGATGCACTACATGCTGCGAGCAATATTGAACAGGTCATGGAGGTAGCACCCCACAAATCACCAGCTGTATGGCCACTTACCACCCATCACGAAAACTATCAAAGTTAGACGAACAAGACATGTGGGATACTGCTGGAGAAGTAAGGACGAACTCATAAGTGATGAACTCCTTTGGACCCCTTCACATGGACGTGCAAAGGGACGACGACCAGCTAGGAACCTACATACAGCAGCTCTGTCCCGATACGGGATGTATTCCTGAAGACCTGCCGGAAACAGTGGACGATAGGGAGGGGTGGCGAGAAAGGGTCAGAGATATCCATGCTGATGGCGCGACATGATGATAATGATGATATCTTATACAGAATTTTTTAAAGAAGTATATTTTTTCTGAAGGCCAGTTAACATATCATCAATGTATACAATATATTTATGAAAGTATGGCTATAGACGTTTTTAATATTCCCTGTCTTTTATCGGAGCAAATTGCTTGATATAAGAACCTGAATTTGACTATGTGCAGATATGGAACTGAACACATGACTTATATATGTATATATATATATATATATATATATATATTGTCATCCACATACAGACTGTTTCACTGTATCACAATTCTTCAGTGTGGCTAGATACGCAGGACGCTTCAAGCTGGGATCGAAACCTGCCCGACTTTACGTTAGGCTTAGTATCTTACCACTCAGTCATTCGGCGATATTTTGGCGTAGAGTATTCATTTCGATATCGACTGAATTTTAAATTAAAAATTGTTTTTATGACCAGTTTTCATTCTGTTACATTTAATATTTATCGACCATTCTTTAGAAGGTGTCTGTTTCTTTGTGTCTTTTCAAGTTGAATACGAAAGCCTATTTTGAACATCACAGCCACTAATTTCACTTTTACCAAACCTTGTACATATTCAACAGGCTGTTTTGGCTGCTTATAGTTCCAACTTTAAATTCATAAAGCAGATACTCATATACAATCAATTCTCTAGGCGCCATGTTGATTTCACTTGTTAGAACTAAACCAATCTGAAGGCTATACCTTGTAATAATGCGTATAGGCCTCAAGTTGCTGAAAACGGCGCCAATTAAATATTTTCTTTAGACTGATGAAGGTAAGAATACCCCAAAATCACTCAAACTTTTAGCTATCTGATAATAGAATTTATGAGGATAGATCTAACCTCCATACAACTAGAATAATGATATAGTTGTCAACTTATGCCAACAGCAACGAGAGAAAGATAAACGATGCATAAATTACTCTTGTCTTTTATTTAATAACATATACCGAACAACGTCTAGGGATTCCAGTAAGATTCAATATTCTATGAGGTTGATTGAATTGAATTTTTGTCTGAGGTTCAACTGAAATAACATTTCAACAAGATGACATCTTTTAAGAAACAGCAGACATCAACGATTTATGAACCTGGGTTCATGGTTAGAGTTTTAAAAGTGCAACTCAATGAGGCCTAATTCTTTTATACCATAAATTAGATATGAGCGATATTTCACCATCTTTCTCTCTCTCTCTCTATATATATATATATATGTGTGTGTGTGTGTGTGTGTGGTTTGGCAGCAGTCATTCATTTAAGCATGTTTGATTAAATAGTAAAGACACATTTTGTCTGTACAGTTCAATTAAGATCCTTTCAAGTTTCCTGATAATTGTCTTGGTTTCAGGTTGGAATTGGTGGATGAATTTACCAAAATTGTCCTGAGCGTTTTCGGACCCTTCATAGGCTATAATCAGGGGTTACTTACATGTGAAAGGAATATTTTTTAAAGAGTTTTAAGTTTTTTTGGTTTTTATAAGATAACAAAACTATGGAAATGCAGAGTTGGATAAAACTGAGTCGCTGATGAATTTAAGAAATAGAACGCTATCAACGGAAATAGAATACTATCAATAAAATACGGACTGTTTTTTAAAAAAAATTCTAAAGGCATTTCAAAACACTGTCGCTATTTACAAAACTAATTCTATTGATTTTATTTTATTTTTGTTTTTATATGTAGGGATTCTTAGATCTGTAGTCTTAGTTTTTCAAGTTCGTGTGCAATAATACTGGTGTTTTCAACAAAGAATTTTTCAAAACTTGGATTTAGGAATAGAATGGGTTTTAAGATGTAAGGCTATGGATCTAGAATCATTAAAGTGCATTGTAAGTCGTCTAGAAGGATAATGGCCAATGAAGGGTCCAAAAGCGCTCGGGACAATTTTGGTAAATTCACCCACCAATTCCAATCTGAAACCAAGACATTTATCTAGAAATTCGAAAGGATCTTATTTCAATTATGCAGACAAAATGTGCCTTTACTATTTAATCAAATATATATATATATATATATACGTGGATCATGAAATAAGTTTCCAGACGTTTTTCGTATGGGAACTTTAGTCCCCTTCATGAAACTCTAGTCCCCTTCAAGTAATCTCCTCCGGCTGCAATGCACTTGTTGTACCGTTCCAACAACTTCTGAAAGGCCCCATGGAAGTCCTCTTGTGTGAGTGTGTCAATGACCTTCGTCACAGCCTCTTTTATCTCCTCACTTGTCTCATAACGACAGCCTCTGAGCTTAGGAAATAAGCAAAAGTCACAAGGAGCAACGTCTGGACTATAGGGAGGCTGATGCTCATTTTGGTCAAATAGTCTGTGACAAGGATGGGGTTGTGGACTGGTGCATTATCCTGGTGGAAAGGCCACTGACCCGATTTGAAGAGTGCTGGCCTCTTCCCTAGGAATCTCTTCCTGAACTCCCTTAAAACCTCAACATAGTAACGCTAACCCTAACCCTTTGGCCAATCAACTCTGGGGTATTGACTTCCTTACTCCTCCCACACCTCTCATCATCCCTCACAGACTCCCTGCCTTCCTTGAATCTCTTATGCCACTCAAAAAACTGATGCTCGATTCATGCAAGATGCTCCAAAAGCAGTGTGAAGTATTCTATACGTTTCTGTGGCAGCATTTTTTCCAAGTTTAAAACAGAGTTTTATTGCATATCGTTCTTCTAAAGGGTCCTCACGTGCAGATTGCATTTTTAAATTAATCAGCTGTGACAATCAGGTTTTAGTAGGGTGTATTCCAATTCTTGCTGAAGCTGTTCATTTAAACCTGTAATCATAAAAATTGGTCAGTCATCTCATAAGATGTATAGCAATAAGATACTGAATTTTCAAGAGTCTACGACAATTTTAAATGCCTGGACAAAAAATTCTGGAAACTTATTGAATGCACCACGTATATGTATATATATATATATATATATATATATATATATATATAAATGACAATTCATGATGTATAATGGTTAGTTAGCTAGATCAGACTATTGTTTGGCTTTGTGCTACAACTAAGCTAAGCTTTGTAAATAACCCTCTCTCTCTCTCTATATATATATATATATATATATATATAATCCGAGGAAAATAATTGGAGTAGGAATATTCAGTTTGAGTGCTCAATGCTAACAGCTATCGTTTGTATAATTAATTTAGGGTTAAAAATACATCAAAAACTCACATGCAGAGAAAAAATATTAAAATATAAAGAAAAAATTCACTTCTTTGGTATCATTATAAATCCATTTCAAGTCTATGATGATTTTTTCAGATAGTAAAAGAAAAATACTGTTTTGTATTTGAATATCCTTTAAGTACGTTTATATTGCTTCCAGCGTGAAGAGAATTAAAAAAAAAAAATCATTTTTAATCAAAGATTAAGAAAAAAAAAAATTAATTAAAAATTTAACGGTAGAAATACCATTATATATTATTATCAGATATAATGTTTACATAGTCCTCTTTAGAAAAAACCGTTAGCCCTAATTTAAATATTACTGATATTTAAAAATAAACATGAATACTGAAAAATGTAATAGTCACTTGCGACTCAATGAATTCATAATTTTGTTCAAATTATTATGCATTATAAATATTAAATAATATAATCAATGTTGTCAGAAAATAATAAATCAATTTACTAAAATTCTATTTTCAATTATGAAGCATCGTAAAAAATTCCTTGTTATTTATATTAGGAAAAATTAGCAAATTGATTGTTAAGTCAACCATAATAAGTAAAGGATTAATATATAATAGATATTGTATTAATGTATCAAATAATTCTAAACTTTTAATACAATTATTAAATCAAATAGTCGTTTCAAATATAAATTTATAAAACGGAGTTGTTAAATATATGGTTACATATATAAAAACGGTGTACTAGTAAAACGGTGTAGTACATGGAATAGTTCCTTCTAATTTTTCGGGTTATTTTATTAAGTTTCAAATATAAATTTATAAAATGGAGTTGTTAGATATATTGTTACATATAGAAAAACGGTGTAGTAAGACGCTGTTTTTAATTACAAAATTTTGAAAAAAGTTATAATTTTAGAAATTCTCTTCTCGCCGGAAGCAATACCTAAATGATATTCAAGTACAAAACAGTATTTTTCTTTCGCCATCTGATGAGGGTCATCATAGATCTGAAATGAATTTATAATGATACCAAAGAACTGAATTTTTATTTTTATTTTTACATAAAAAGATATAATAAAGATATATTTTTTATATAAAAATAAAAATAAGGATATCCATTCGTTAAATGAAAATTATATATATATATATATATATAATTTTCCTTTAAGAAATGTATATGCTACGTTGCTAGTTCATTTTTATTGGTTCTTTTGAAGCAAATCAACTCTTTTGAAAACTTTCCAAAACTTTCTAAAAACCTTTTTCTCCTGGTGATGATGTAAGGGTAAAATTAGTCAAGAACACTAAATAAAAAAAAAACTATAAAGAAATATCCTTATTTGCCACATCATCTTTTTTCGTCAGTCTGTCTGTCTCTGTATATAAATCGAAAGAGGTATACTGTCGCCTTTGAATAAATATGCAATCTTACTGTGTCCTTGAGGAGTGTAGAACCACGGCAGACTGCGCTACAAGTTACCTTTAAGAAAAACGCAATCTCATCCAGAATTGGTTCATTCAGTTCCTTTTCTGAGACGATAACCATAACACCACACACGTTTCCTACAAATAAATTCATTAACAAAATTTTTGTTTACCCAAAGACACCAAGTTTATTCCTTTTTTATTGGAACATTATACAATTAAAACGGATTTTATTAGCTATTTTATTACCAAATTTTACAGAAAATCAACCAAAAATATAATTCACATTTTGTTTTTAGGTTTTAATGCTGAAGGGTTTAATAAAATTTCAGGCTACATAATCTAAACATAAAACAGTTGTTGCAAAATTTGTGCTGCGTCTTCTAAGGGATGAAGCCAAAGAGAACTGTGTTACAGTCAGGAACTGGTTAATCTTACTTTCCAGATTTGACTACTGTGAACTTTTTCTTTTGTTTTCAACCTGAAAAGGTCTTGCTATGAGACCTTTGCATTATTTCTCAACTCTAATTCGAAAATGTATTTCAGAGAAGAAAAAAATGTATAAAAGAAAAACACTAGGAACGGTTACTCTGTATGTGGAGAGTGTGAGGCTTTGAAAAAAATTACTTTAGTTTTAGTTCAAGCAACGCCTTTGCTTTTGAACATTTTTGGTCATAAGTTTTATATATATATATATGCAAGAAAGCACACACACACACACACACACACACACACACACACACACACACACACACACACACACACAGATACTCTCATACATTCATGTCTTGTCGGTGGAGTTAAGAATACAGACTGTATTCCCCGTAGAAAGGTAAGACACCTCACCAAATAGAAAAATGAATCACTTGGGTACACTAAACTGAACCTGGTGGTAAAGCTCCAGTTCTGGGGATCTGAGGAGTATAGCGTACCCTTTCGTGGTCTACTCCTGCGTGGAGTGGTAGTACCCGTTGAGGTCATATCTATGGATCAAATAGAACTGTTTGCAAATTATTTGTATTAGATAGGAATACTCGATATCATATAACTATGTGCAAAATACGTAATAAACTACACAATAAAATGTAAATATTGAACCTATAATGTACGTATTTCCTAAAACTCTAGGAATAAGATAAACCCAGACGAGTTGATATGCCGTCGAAATCTATCAGTCAATCAATAACTTACGTACATATATATATACACGTACATACTACACAAAAAAGCAAAGTAAAAAATAACTGTCTTGATTAGAAAAAGTAAAAAAATTGCTGAATACAGTGACAACTGCAGAGAAAATTATTTTGAAGGCTGAAAAGTTCCATGATGTTAGAAATAAGGCAATTCAAAAAAGAAAATTGTGGTCACTTTTTAAAAACAATATATAAATATATATATATATATATATATATATGTTTGTGTGTGTGTGTGTGTGTGTGTGTGCGTATACATATATTGTATATATAAGTGTGTGTGAATATAAATTATCTATCTATATATATATGTATATATAGTGTGTGTGTGTGTCTGTAGGAGAGAGAGAGAGAGAGAGTGAGTGAGAGTGAGAGAGAGAGAATAAAAACAGAGACGAGGGAAATAAAACTGACAGTTATAATCTACTTTTATTTGATTAGGGAATAATATATAAATTTTTCATAATCCTTTGGCAATCATCCAAAATCCTTTTTATTTCTAGTCTGTTTTTCCAAAGTTTGAACCTGTCACGATGATTTTATAGCCAATATTTAGTTTCACGTAAATATTTTCAAGAAGATTACTTAGTGTCTAGACAAACACTACCAGAAATGTGAATTTACTTCTGTTAAATTATTCTCGGTATATTTAATGACCCATTCACCGAAAGAGCCTATAAGAAGTATAGAATAAAAGAAACAAATCAGCAAATTCTTATATATAAGTTGAAAATAGAATCGAAGAACAGGGGGCAAATTCACGCTGAAACTCTTGAAAAAGCCATAAATTTATTTCTTCTTTCTCCGCACTTTGAATATCATTACTAATAAAACGCAATTTTCTACTAAGTGATAATTTTCTTACAGTTATTTTAAAAATGTTTTCCTGATAAATCATTGCGGTCATTTACCAAGCTTACCTTGCTCAAAGTTAAAATTATGTGGCAATCCGTGAGAATCAATTTCCTTGACATAGGTCTGAAATCCTAGCTTGTTAACGAGTACACAAATACAAAGTAACCTTTTTGTAATCTGCTATCTTGGCTGAAATAGGTTATCAATATTCTACAAAAAAAACATTGGAGTGTTGGGTAGCTGAGAGGAAATTTTCTAGAATCTTTTAAACATTTTGGTTATTTTTGCATAATTCCAGTAGATGGTTGGTTTCTTTGTTTAAAGGCATATCAACTCATTTAGGTTATTTAATGCCAAAGCCATTCTCCTAGAAGAACAGTAGTGGTACTATTTAACCCATAGCTTGGAGGATAAGGGGGTTCATACCTTTCTCAAGGGTATTTGCCCGAAAGTGAACGTAATAGCGCGACTGGAGTACGAACTCGCGTACTACGATTCCGCAGTCCATCGCTTTAACCATTACACCACGAGGACATATATTGAGCACGGTTACGTTTTTGCAAAGTTATTCTATTGGTATTTTTCTTTTGAATGCAGTATAGAGGAATTGTCACTAAGAACAATGAACGATAAAGACAAATGACGAGAGAGAGAGTGAGAGAGAGAGAGAGAGAGAGAGAGAGAGAAGGAGGGAGGGAGGGAGGTGTCAAGGGAATTCAGGCTTAGTATTTGTATTAGTAATATTCCTAATACTAATATATCTTAAACAGATCTATTTCATCTATTGAAGAGACTCTATAAGGTGCTTCTACTCTGGATCAAAGTGGACTTGGAAGTAATGGCAGAAAAGGGCTACTCCACATTCCGCCGATCTCAAGAACTAGAGCCTCACCATTAGATGCAGTTTTGTTACACTGCTTTGAGTGGTGTGTTACCCTACAACAGAGAACATTATTAGAACCATAAATGGGACCCTCCGGATGAAAGTTAACCTGGGAGTATATATTTACCCAAGGCCTCTGTCACGGGCAGGATGTGACACAAGATCAATTCTTCAGCTGGATGAAGCTAGTTTCAATTAATGAGTTTTCTTCTCGTAGATTGGTTTCCCTACCATGGCTAAAAAACCCAATCTACTTTACTATTTGCCCATAACTAGGGAGAACAGATGGATTTATGCCTTATCAAAGGTATTAGTGTGAAATGAAACGACTCCACATTTCCCACGGGCGCCAGAACTGGACTCTAACCATTGGATGCAGTTTAGTGCCATACCTAGGAAACTAAGAAAAACATGTGAATATTATTCTTATAGCCGTAACAGTAACAGTCGGAAATTCAACGCATCAGTTTTACAGCGCTCTTCCAATCGAAAATTGAACCCTGTCTAACGCTTGTAGAGATATTACTTGACATTATGCAACAAATAAATCTACAACCAATACTTTTTAGTTTTCATTATCTTATTATCTTTTTTATGCGTAATATTGCTGTTAGTCAGCCGACTGTCTAATGTCGATAAGGAAACATAAGCTGAGTAATTTTTTTAAGGAGCGGGGTGATTGCTTTGGGATGGTAGTTAGTAATTCACACCTCTGACTGAAATGTTTTATAATCCTTGTATAGCGAGTAATATTCAAAAGACTCCATGATGGAACATTAAAGATAAATCAAACAGATGCATTTAAACTCATTTTCAAGGAATAATTAAACACTTTAGAACAAAAAATTATTGTTCTAAGAGTTTTGATTCTGTAAAGATTTCAGCGTTAAATTTCATTATTTGAAACTAATTATGAAATGATTATAGGAAGCTGATTTTTATTCTATAGAAGGCATTAATGATGACGTCACTATGAAAGTCTTGATGGAATGTTCGAACAAAGCAGACACCATTTGCTTTGTCTTGATGCTATGAAATATTTACTTAATTCTGGCGTCGTTTATTTATTTATTTATTTATATTTATTTGCAATTGATCTTTAGAAATAACACAATTGTCTTTTCTGTGATGGACAGATGCAGCAGAGAAACAGGAATCGATAATCGAATTCACTTAAAGAGAATATTTCTATCTTTGAAATAGAAGAAAAAAGTTTTGACTTGGAATAAGGGAATTCAATTGAAACATTTAATTCGTTCAGAATACTGGGGAAAACAATTATAAAAACAAATGATGTAAAAATAGATGTCTTTCTATGGCTGACATCTATCTATCTATCTATCTATTATATAAAGGAGTCACATCTGTTTTGGTTTGGACATGTCGACTTATTACTCAAAAACAAGATGACATTGAACTTACATTTTGCTGTTTGTAATAAAGAAATGTAAATTTTAAAAAATTCTTTTTATTGATAATGAAATAATTCAATAACTGAAAATCAATTGATTTGTGAAAATGTTCACTGATATCTGCGTTGCCAATTTTTCATCAGTGGCGTAAATGAACTGATAGTAGCACACCTCTTAATTATTAACAACTGTGTTGAACGTGGCTAGTCTCACATTTATCTGTCACTACAACTGAAACATGTTACCAACTGCCTAACTCTGATATCCAATTTTGGGGCTTTATCAGCAATTCTCGATCAATATCAATGGGCTGAATCTATCCACCTGGAGACATTCAGTAACAGATCTCTGCTTTCATGTCAGAAAGCCTCTGAAATACTGTCAGTTACAAAAAAATGATTATTGGTTACTTGCAAAAAATATCAATCTCTACAGACCGGTCATATGCATTTCCGATGTTATGAACTAATAAAATAAAATAGAAAATACTTTTTTCGGGCGACCGTCACACATCGCAAGCAATAAAGTTTAGCTAATGATGGTGACAGTAGAAAAAAGAATTTTGTATTCGAAAATTTGCCTTATCCAACAGTGATATTATATAATATCTGGCACTACAGTTGAAATATATTACTAACTGAGCTCACACCCAATACTTGACAGGTTTATCTGGACACCCCGGTTGGTATAATGGTTAACAAGCTCCACTAACAAACCTTCAAGGTGTGTTCGAGTCTCTTTGCGTGCCCCTTTCTCTTGGCCTTGTGCCACATCTAAGTAAAAGGCTTAGTAAATAACTACTTGACATCTTCACCTCACCAAGGAACACTTACCAAATCCCTAGCAGCAAGCATCAAACTGATCGACGTCCATTCCTTTAAGCTTTGAAGTTCACTCCCAACAAGACAGCGCACATTTAACGGTAAAATCTAACATGGCCGATTGTATCCCTCGTAATTACCATTGGAATACATAAAAGACATTGTTTTCAGAGGATGCCACACACACACACACACACACACACACACACACACATATATATATATATATTGTTGATAACAATTTCCCTAATAAACTTTTCGACCAAGAAATATAACCATACCTTCATAATATTCACAAAAATAACAACACTACCAACAATAAAAACACTAACAGAATTAATTCATATCACAGAAATCAAATGCACTATAACTACAAATTAGACGAACAAGCAATAACCAACATTATAAAAAGACACTTTAAATCTGCCGAAAAACAATAACAAATAAAACTTATCATCCACTGCGCTAAATTTAAAACATTAAACCTCATAATTAAAAATAACAACAACTCTGCTAAAAGACCCCTAAATCAAACCAATGTAGTTCAAATAGTAATAAATTTTTCCGCTATGAATACGAGGTGCATACGATAAGTTTCCAGACTTTTTTCGTATGGGCATTTAAAATTGTTATAGACTCTTGAAAATTCAGTATATTATTACTATACATCTTATGAGATTACTGAACAATTTTTATGATTTCAGGTTTAAATAAACAGCTACCACAGCAATTGGAATACACCCTACTAAAGCCTGATTGTCACAGCTGGTGAATTTCAAAAATGCAATCTGGACGTGAGGAAGAATGATATGCAATAAAATTCTGTTTTAAACTTGGAAAAGATGCCTCAGAAACATATGAAATGCTTCAGACCATCTTGCTTGAAACGAGCATGAGTTTTTGAGTGGCATAAGAGATTCAAGGAGGGCAGGGTGTCTGTAAAGGATGATGAGAATTGTGGGAGGAGCAAGGAAGTCAATATACCAGAGTTGTTTGGCCAAAGGGTTAGGGTTACGGTTACTATGTTGAGGTTTTAAGGGAGTTCAGGAGAGATTCCTTGGGAAGAGGCCAACACTGTTCAAATCGGCTCAGTGGCATTTCCACCAGGACAATGCACCAGTCCTCAACTCCATCCTTGTCACAGATTATATGAACAAGATGGGCATCAAGACAGTTCCTCAGCCTCCCTATAGTCCAGACCTTGTTCCCTGTGACTTTTGCTTATTCCCTAAGCTCAGAGGCTGTCGTCATGAGACAATTAAGGAGATAAAAGAGGCTGTGACGAACGCCATTGACACGCTCACAAAAGAGGACTTCCATGGGGCCTTTCAGAAGGTGTTGGAACCGTACAACAAGTGCATTGAGACCGGAGGAGATTACTTCGAAGGGGACTAGAGTTTCATGTGTGTATTATCAATAAAAGTGCCCATACAAAAAAAGTCTGGAAACTTATCGTATGCACCTCGTAGTTCATATTTAATTTTACTCTAACAAAGTATATGGTACAAAGAAATCATTTCAACGTCAGTGTTTCATATATATATATATATATATATATATATATATATATATGTGTGTGTGTGTGTGTGTGTGTGTGTGTGTGTGTGTGTGTGTGTGTGTGTTTAATTGTAAGTAGGCGTCTGGAATTCTAACGGTCATATCATTGATAATTTTTTCTTTTTTTTTTTGTGTGTGTGTGTGTGTGTGTGTGTGTGTGTGTGTGTGTGTTCACAATTCATCTTCTTTGAATATATACACTGACACACATAAGTATTCGATACATGTTATATACATTAATCACTCCTGGAGATATTCTTATATATCTTAAAATAGAATCCTTCCTAACTCATCTTCTTTATATATATATATATATATATATATATATATATATATATATATATATATATATAGTGAAATGCATAAGTATTGAATACATGTTATTTTCTGTTATAACTCTAGTTTATGTTCGCCATTTTGCCTGATATTCGGTAAGTAATATCTCGTAAAGTTGTTTTAGTTGTATGTGGTAGAAAAATTAAAAACTTCTGGTTGAATCTATTTTTTTTAAATTAAAGTTCAAAATTACCCTAAGCAAAAGTATTGGATATATCAATTCAATATTCTGTTGCGTAGCCTCTGTTTTGTTTCACTGCTTCCAGTCGCTTTCTATAGTTGGCCACGAGTTTTGCACACTGATCCAGCGTTACTTTACCCCATTCTTCCTTGCCTAATTCCTCTAATCGCTTGATATTTTGTGGATTCTGCTTATGAACTTTAACCTTCAAAGTATTCCACAAATTCTCAATTGGATTCAAGTCAGGAGACTGACTTGGCCAATTGAGAGTACTAATACCATTATTTTCAAACCATTTCTTTGTAAGTTTTGTGGTATGTTTCGTCACTAGAATCTCCTTGTACATGCTCCCATTCATTCTATCATGCATATCTTGTAACTCACCAGTGCCCTTGGATGAAAAGCATCCCAATATCATAACAGAACCACCCGTTAACTTAACTGTGGGGATGGTATTGTGCTTCTTGAAGGCAGTGCCATTTTTTTCGCCGAACACTTGTCGCTGTGTTCCTTCCGAAGAGTTCAACTCTTCTTTCATTCGACCAGATTAACCTTTCCCAAAACTGCATACTTTTCTTTTCATAAGTTTTGACAAACTTTAATTGGTCTTTGACATGTTTGGTTTTCAGTAAAGGCACTTTTCTTTGTGATCTTGAATGAAAGCCTGTACAATATAGAGCTCTGCTAATGGTATCCGTACTTACATTAATTCCAGCACCTTCATGATCAGTTTTAATTTCAGAACGAGTAATGAAAGGTTTGATTTGCACATTTCAGCTGATCCACCTTGAAGTAAGCTCATTTATTTTTCTCGGTCTTCCATTTCTTGAAAGGTTTGGTGTACCGTCGCCATACTTCTTATACTTTCTGATGATATTTCCAACTGTAATTAGTACTAGATTCATTTCTTTGCTCATTTTTCGGTGACCTTATCTTCCTTTGTGACGTTCAATGATTCTATCTCTCATATCTCTGGATAATTCTTTAGATTTTGCCATTTTTAATCATCGAATTGCAAAATGCACATCAAAGAGTCAGATGATTAGTAGCACTATCTTGTAAAAAATTGTGTGCTTCTCTGATTGGTAAGAGATAACATACTATCGAAAATTTGAATATTCAAAGTCTTTTAAATTACAAATTTTCGATTGGAAGTTTGAAAAAAGTGTCATGCATCCAATAATTTTGTATAGGGTAATTTTGAACTTTGAAAAAAAAAATGGATTCAACCATGAGTTTTTAATTTTTATTCCACACACAACTAAAATAACTTTACGAGATATTACTTACCAAATATCAGGCAAAATGGCGATCAAAAACGAGAGTTAAAACAGAAAATAACATGTATCCAATACTGATGCATGTCACTATATATATATATATATATATATATATATATATATATATATATAATGTTTTTAAATATCTTCTATCGAATAATTTAAAAATTCGTAAAGAAAGCCCTAACAGTAGTTTAGAAGAAAAAGCCTAGAATGCTAGCTACTACAGCCCCCCCCCTCAGAAAGGGAAAAAGAAAAGAAGAAAAAAAAAAAAAAAAAAAAAAAAAAAAACAACAAAAACGAATTGTCCCCTTCACCCCACTAGACCGCCCCCAAAGCTACCTAAAATATCAGTAGTAAATAAAAGTCCAGACGAAGAAGAGCATTTGAACTCAGGAGCCAAGTGGAAGAAATATGTCAATATTGGTCAGTATGTCTTTAATTCCAATTTAAAATGCTGAATTTTACAAAATGTTATGCTGTATTTTGTTTGTAAAATAATGCTTAAACTATGCGTTTTAAATGTAAAGGCACGCTTACTCTACTGTAAAGCCAATTTGATATTAAGCCTATCCACATGTCAGCGAACAAGGCAGAATGTTTTTAAATATCTTCTATCGAATAATTTAAAAATTCGTAAAGAAAGCCCTAACAGTAGTTTAGAAGAAAAAGCCTAGAATGCTACTACAGCCCCCCCCCTCAGAAAGGGAAAAAGAAAAGAAAAAAAAAAAAAAAAAAAAAAAAAAACCAACAAAAACGAATTGTCCCCTTCACCCCACTAGACCGCCCCCAAAGCTACCTAAAATATCAGTAGTAAATAAAAGTCCAGACGAAGAAGAGCATTTGAACTCAGCAGCCAAGTGGCACTGACTCTTCGTTATTCACGCCGTTACTTTGATTATTACGATTTGGATTACTAAAAGTTAAAAATTGTTATTATCTCGGTAAGACTTGTTTTTTTTCCGTTGGACTTTATTTTTTTCTTTTTTCAAGCTTACCTGAGAAGTTGTTACCTGTGACAATTTTGGTTTAATTTGGATTTGTCACTTGTTTTCGTTATCCGACGTTTGTTTCTCTTGTGGTCGGACTTGTTTTACTTTCTTAAGTGTTTTGTCTTGAGTGTTTTTTAATTTTTCAGGGGGTATCTACGTGTTCTAATCTTTTTGTATTTATTCCGGCGTGTTGTACTATTGTCTAATTTTATAATTTTTACTTTTTTGAACAGTAGAACCCCCCCCCACACTTGCAACAGGTGGGGGCCTTAGTTTTACCCTCCTGGCTGCGAGCCCTACTGCAGTCATGGAGGGTTCCACTTCCAAAAAAAATGAAGACAAAACTGAACCCTCAAAGGAACCCTCACAAGAGAGTTTAATTGGAGAGAATTGGCCATCACTGCCGATCCCCGCTGATTCTCCAAGAACAATAGTGGACACATCACAGGACAGTCCAATACAGCCGGCCCAAAAGAGCCCCACACCTTGGAAGGGCCAGCAGAGGGGACCTGCCGACTATGAAAGGGATAGGGTAGAGAAGTACGCAAAGTACTTCAAAGGCAATGAAATTCTGCCCATCCCTGAATTAGTTGAAAAATTCACACCTAGGATCCTCTCGCTGGTCGTTTCGGATCTCAAAACCAAAAGGCTAGCGGGGCTCAAGAAAGAGACGTTTGAGGAGCTGTTGAGGAAGGCGGGCATCCCATGCCAGTACTTCTGTCGCAAGAGTTTTGCGACATGGGATGTCCTCCTTCCTACGGAAGAACAAGCCGCCAAGTTGGCGGCTAATAATATAACGACGAAGTATTTCAGGTTACAGCCGGAATATAGGGGCACCCGTAGGCTCCGAGTAACCATCTGTAACGTCCCGCCCCTCATTTCTGGGGAGGTTTTGGCCGCTTATTTAAGCTCGTACGGCCAAGTGGAGGAGTATAACCTCCTCAGATCCCCAGCCGGGACAGCCTACGGGGATTATGCCTTCCGGCTGTGCCTGACGAGGGATGGCTTCAAAGCCATCCCCGAGATTCTAATCAGCGGGGACCGGGAGATGATCGTGATGGTGGAGGGGCGGAGACCGAGGTGTTGGTCCTGCAAAAAGATTGGCCACATCTCGAAGTTCTGCCCCGAGAAGCCAGAGAATGCAGCAACAGCAGCAGCAGCAACAGCAGCAGCAGCAGCAACAACAACAGCAACAACAACAGCAGCAACAGCTTCAACAGCCACCATCAGCAAAACAGCGGAGACCCAGGATCCGAGTCAGGACCAGCCCAAAACAAATGACAAAGAGGGCTGGTCCGAGGTGACCCGGAGGAGGAGGGGTTCCCCCAAACAAGGGGAAAAAGGCTTAATTTCACCCTCACCTCAAAAGCAGACCAAGCCACCGGAACCAGTAGCAGCAGCAGCAACAGCGGAACAAGCAACAACGCCAACAACTAAGAAAGGGCCACAGACCCCAACAACAACAACAACAAAGACAACAGCAACATCAACAACACCAGTATCACCAACATTGGCCAAAAAGAAAAAGAAAAAAAAACCCAAGGAAGACCATGAAAACATGGAAACAACAACAAACTTGAAAAGAAGAAGAGACAGCGGGGAGGGGGCTGCCAAAAAAGTGCGTGCAGGACCTTCCGACACCGAAGACCCTTTAGAAGGCCCTTCAAATGCACATCACCAAAAGCAGCCCCTCCCCCAACAAGTTCCAATGCAGATACCACTGCTGGCTCCTTTTCCGCCACTCTCCTTACCACCACCTCCCCTACCACTTCCGCCAATGTTCCCTCCTCAATATTGCATTCCTCAGAATGCTCCCTCTGAGTCGCTACAACCCCCACAATTTTTACAACCACCACAACCTCCCCTACCAACAGAAACACCCCCACTTCATCCCCGCCGACATCAAATTGTGCATATAAGGCGAGCACAATCCCTGGAAAGGCCGTCCCCCCCAAAATTACCCAGGTCACTATCGTTACCATCCCTGAGTCCAATGTCTTCTCCAGAACTCTTCCCAAAATGGACTCCCATCCAAACAAACCCCCAGACTACATCATCTCCACATCCAAAAGAGGCGGCAAACGATGCCGAGAAAGACAAACAACAAAAGGCAAAACATTTTTGCACCGTTGGTGCAGAAGCAGTAACGGACCATCTATTGAAAAAGATGTTAAAGCCGTTACTGCAACTGGAAAAAGTGGAAAAGAAAAAAGTTAACAACCCTTTTAATTTTAAGAGTGCAGCCATGGTGACCACTTTCATCCGTTCGGCTGGTGACCGTACCAAGGGCGTATGGAAGTTCTTGGATACGGTCCGCCAGACCGACACGGGTGTAAAGCTGGCGGAATTGGAGCACTCTTCCTTGAAAAGATGCTTGCCTTTTTGCTCAGGGAGGGTCCCTATCTTAGTTCACCCCTCCTTTTATAGAGCCCTAAAAGTACGGTTCCCGCTGGATGTCGGCGGAGTGTCTAGGGATGGCCTAGTGAACACTGAGCTCGGCACCGGCTCTCTGAGACAGGCCGTTGGCATCCTCACCCCTGGGGATTTCCGGCCCATAGTCGACACTGAGTAAGGTAAGTCGGATTGATGGCTCTAAACCTTGCCAGTTTGAATGTGAGGGGACTGAAGGATTCAAGCAAGTGTGCGCGCTTGCTTGGTGAACTCAGGAACCTCGGAGTGGATGTTGCTGCAGTGCAGGAGACTCACTTCACTTGCGAGGCTGACTGTCGGGTGCTGGAAAGCGACTTTAACGTTTTCTCAGCATACGGCAGCAACTTCAGCGCTGGGGTCTCCTTGCTAGTTGGACGCAGCCTTGATGCTGATGTTGACGTTGTTTTTGCAGGTGACGGGGGCCGGTTGGTTGTGGCCGATGTTGCCGTGAAAAGTTTCAAGTTTCGTCTGGTTGCGGTTTATGCGCCCAATATCGTTGCGGAGAGGGTTTCCTTTTTTCGTCGGTTGGCGCCGTTCCTGGACGATACGAAGCGGCTAGTCTTAATGGGTGATTGGAATGCGATCCTTGATCCCAAGATAGATAAGGTCGGGCGGGGAGCTAGGCGTGCGGGAAGGTGTGATAGCAGCCTTGTCGGCTTCGTGACTCGTCACGGTCTCGTCGACAGGTTTCGTCTTGATCACCCAGGGCGGGAGATGTGGACGTGGCTAGATAGCTCGCCCTCTGCCAAAGTAGGCTCCTACTTGGACAGAGTGTTAGTGAGAAGAGCTGACATTGATTTTGTTAGTTGTCCCACGTTCCACTTGATAGCGTGGACTGACCATAAACTCATTAGAGTCAGTCTGCGGTTAGCAAATAGGCCTAGTCTAGCCGGCTACTGGAAGTTCAATACCTCCTTACTGGAGATACGGGACTTCCGGGATCGGCTGGAATCCCTAATTCAGCGGGCGTTAGTGGGGGCGGTTACCGGGAATAGGTGGTGGGTTTCTCTTAAGCACAGGATTAGAGATTTCGCCACCAAATACGGTCGACGGCTCAACTTAGATAGGACCGCGGAGGCGAAATCTATAGATGATAGACTCTCCCTACTCCCTAGGTGTAGAGCTAGCTAGGAGGGACCTTGAGCGTGAGAGTAGCGAGCGCTACAAGGGATCAGTAGTTAAATCTAGGCTAAAAAGAGTTCTCAACGAAGCTGTGAAATCGAACGCGACTGCGCGTGAAGAAGAAGTGCGAAGGTTCCCCGATCGGTACATCGCATCTGTGAAGACCCCGGACGGGCGTCTG
The DNA here is from genome assembly GCA_963585895.1 of Sepioteuthis lessoniana. Lineage (NCBI taxonomy): Eukaryota > Metazoa > Mollusca > Cephalopoda > Myopsida > Loliginidae > Sepioteuthis > Sepioteuthis lessoniana. The sequence goes on along the minus strand of OY757921.1, from coordinate 100,816,021 downwards.
CTGCGATCGGGTCGTGAGATACGTGACGCCTTTCGGGCGCACTTTCGGGATCGCTTTGCCCGCTGCACTGATCTCCCGCTCCGGGAGTTTCGTAGCTATCTGGCCGACTTCCCCCGTCTTGGGGCGGCTGAAGCGGCTAGCTGCGAGGGTGTGGTTACTGAATGCGAAGTCCGTGACGCGTTGAAGCAGGTCGGCCTGAACAAGTCGCCGGGACTAGATGGTTTGCCCTACGAAGTGTACTTGAGGATGTCGCACATGTTTGTGCCTATTCTGACGGATATGTTCAACCATTGGTTCGCCCAGGGAGCCATCCCTGGTAGCGTTACCAAGGGCGTGATCACATTGCTGAAGAAAGGTGGCAGGCATGTTTGGGAGGGTTTAGACGATTACAGGCCCATAACTCTGCTTAACACAGAGTTAAAGATTTTGGCCCGGGTCTTGGCGAATCGTTTACAGCTTGTCATTAGCGATCTGATCGGCCCCGAGCAGACCTTTGCTGTGAAGGGAAGATCGATCCAGGACAACCTGCACTTGATTCGCGAGGTCCTAGAGGGGATAAAAGACGACACCGAATCCGCGCTGATCAGTTTAGATCAGTCCAAGGCCTTCGACAGGGTTGACCATCGGTTCTTGGCGTCTGTTTTGGAGACTGCCGGATTCGAACCGGAGTTCCGCAGATGGATTAGCATGATGTACCACAACCCTCAGGCAGTGGTGCAGGTGAACGGAAGGCGTTCGGGGGTGATCGCGATCGAGCGTTCGGTCCGGCAAGGCTGCCCTCTGTCTCCTCTTCTCTATGTCCTCGCGTTGGAGCCCCTCCTGCGCAGGCTTAGGGATGAGGGGACAAGTCCGGCACTGCGCGGTATCCCATTCGTTGGCCGCATTGCGGCTAGGGTTTCCGCGTTCGCTGATGACGTCACAGTGTTTGTATCCCGCCGCAAGGATATAGAGGCTGTGAAAGAGGCGGTTGTCGAGTATGAGCGGATTGCAGGGGCCAAGGTCAATTTTGACAAAAGCGAAGGTTTGCGGCTTGGTGCTTGGAGGGGTAGCAATACTCTTCCAGGGCCCTTCCGCTGGAGTGACGGACCCATCCGCATCCTTGGGGTGTGGTTTGGGCCCGACCTCCAACTGGAGCGAAATTGGTCGGAAGTACAAGCTAAGGTGAATGCTCAGGTGGGAATCTGGCTTTCAAGGAGGTTGTCCTTAAAGGGCAGGGCTGAGGCGTGCGCCACGTACGTCTTCCCCCTGATCCTTTACCGATTGGCTGTACTTCCTCTGCCTAAGGCACGTCGGTTGGCACTGCAACAATCCCTCTCCAGATTGCTCTGGGGAGGTGCAAGGCCGATGGTCCGTAGGCAGGTCTGTATCCAACGTACTCGCAACGGGGGTCTGGGTATGCCTGATCTGGAGAGCCACTGGCTTGCTGAAAGACTTGCATATCTGGGCCGTGTCTTGACGGGGGACTCAGTGTGGAGACGAAAGGCGAGTCGGACTTTTCCTCGCCTCAAGTCAGACCCAAAGGCTGAAGGTCGACGTAAGCCTTTGGGCGAAGCACTGTTTGTCCGCGAGTGCCGAAAGGCCCTTCGTAACCTTCTTGGGTCCAGTGACCTTTCATGGCCTCGGAAGGAGCTGTATCGGGAATTAGTGGTGGGTTCCGCTTCTGATCCTCTCAGCGAGCGGCACGGCTGGACGGCGGAGGAGATCCGCTCTCACTGGAATTGGGCGCCAGGATCGAGCTTCTTGAACAACTCCGAGTTCTCGCTCACCTGGCGACTTGTTCGGAATGCGTTATCCCTTCGCGGCTTGAACTTCAAGGCGGGCCTGGCAGACATGCCTGATTGCACTCGCTGCGGCAGTGGCTTGGAAGAAACGGCTGAGCACGCCTTCTACTACTGCGAGCGAGTCCGTCCGTTTTGGGATCACGTCGGGGAGTGGACGGCTCGCATCGAACCCAAACAGCTCGTGCTGCTCGACGTTGGTTACGTCGTAGACAACGTTCTTCCTCCGTTTCACGGTGAGAAGCGTGTGGTGTTTCTCGCGATCCTAGCTGTAGCTAGAATGGTGATTTGGACGACGCGAAACAAGGGATTGTATGACGATGCAAACTTTTCTCATCGTGATCTGGTTTTGTATTTTCGGCATCAGCTGAGGGTCAAAATCAGATGCGATAGAAAACGCTTGGATCGCATAACATTCAGCAAAAGATGGGTGACTGCAGCGAGCCTGGTCGTACGAAAGGGGGCAACGTTGGAGTCATCCTTCCCTCCTCTGCCGGCCCATGGCGTCTATGGTACGGGTCCTTAGGGACCCCATCCCTGGTAAGTAGAATTGTTTTTTCCCCCTTGTAACCTAGTTAGCAGTATGTTGTGTGTCATTGTCCCCGTCATCTAGTGGGTAGTTTCTCAAGATCTTCCCCCTCCCTATTATTTTTGTACCTCAACCCGAAGCCCAGCCCGCTTTTATTGAAGATCTTGAAAATTCATATGTAAAAAATCATATAATCTGCTTGTATCGACCCATACCGCGCCCGACCCTTTATTTCTTTTATCTCTGTAGATTAGGATTCCCGCCCTACCTAGGGTAGGTCCGGCTTGTTTCCGGTTTCTTTCGACCCGGAAAACAGTCGGCCTCCAATTTTCTAGACGGGGGGATGGGAGGGAAACCAAACGGGGGATTTTTTCCTTGTTTTCGTGTATATATGTTTTTCGGGGTTTTTTCTCCCATTCCCATCATATCCATTGTAAAAAATCATACATTGTAAATAAAATCATGCATCACTTTCGGGTTTTAAGTAGGACTTTTTCATAGAGCAAATGCGGTATTTTGGTGGTTGCTGCGTGCAAGGAGATGGACGAGTGATTATATATTGTATTGTTGAATGGGTCGGCGAATGTGGCTAGCTAGGTTCCCCATAGAAAATATAGTTTAAGCATGACCGCTCCCTTCCCCTCCCCCAAAACCAAAAGGCCTCGTGCCTTCTTGTATTTTTTTTACAAGGAATAAAGAACTCAGGAGCCAAGTGGAAGAAATATGTCAATATTGGTCAGTATGTCTTTAATTCCAATTTAAAATGCTGAATTTTACAAAATGTTATGCTGTATTTTGTTTGTAAAATAATGCTTAAACTATGCGTTTTAAATGTAAAGGCACGCTTACTCTACTGTAAAGCCAATTTGATATTAAGCCTATCCACATGTCAGCGAACAAGGCAGAATGTTTTTAAATATCTTCTATCGAATAATTTAAAAATTCGTAAAGAAAGCCCTAACAGTAGTTTAGAAGAAAAAGCCTAGAATGCTACTACAGCCCCCCCCTCAGAAAGGGAAAAAGAAAAGAAGAAAAAAAAAAAAAAAAACCCAACAAAAACGAATTGTCCCCTTCACCCCACTAGACCGCCCCCAAAGCTACCTAAAATATCAGTAGTAAATAAAAGTCCAGACGAAGAAGAGCATTTGAACTCAGGAGCCAAGGAAGAAGCCTGCTCCTCAGGTCATTCTGCTAAAGTTATTTTCAGATTGAATTGTTGAACATCGTTATACCTGTTATTCGTTAAGTAAGACTTGTTTTGTTTTGTCCAAGTTAATTTATTTTGTGCAAGTGACGGTTTTTTTTATTTTGACTTGTTTTGACATATTTAATTTTTTGTCATTTACTTGTCTTTCGTCACTTGTTCTTCGTTCAACCTTTGTTATACGTTCGACTTGTTTTTCTGTTAAATTTTATTTCAGGGGTTCTACTTATTTTTGGTATTTTTTTCAGTGTCTTTTTCTTTACAAGTGTTTTTGTATTGATTGTTTTCACTGTATTATTTGCCTTCTCGTCCTAAAGTAGAACCCCCCTCCATTCTTGCAACAGACGGAGGCTAAATTTTACCCTCCTGGCTGAGAATTTTTCTGCAGCCATGGAGGGGTCCACGACTTCTGATACCCCACCAAAAAAAGACTCAACACAGGAAAGCCTTATAGGGGCAAACTGGCCTTCATTGCCGGTCCCCGCTGAGACACAGGAAATCATCAACAGTCAAGACAGCCCGATACAGCCGGCCCAAAAGAGCCCCACAGCTTGGAAGGGCCAGCAGAGGGGACCTGCTGATTTCGAGAGAGACAGGGTGGGCAGATACGCCAAGTATTTCAAGGGGAATGAGATACTGCCCATCCCTGAGTTGGTCGAAAAGTTAACACCCAGGATCCTCTCGCTGGTCGTTTCTGACCTCAAAACGAAAAAGCTTGTGGGGCTCAACAAAGACATCTTCGAAGAGCTAGTGAGGAAGGCAGGCATCCCATGCCAATACTTTTGCCGTAAAAGTTTTGCGACATGGGATGTCCTGTTGCCCACTGAAGAACAGGCAGCGAAGGCGGCAGCAAACAACATTGTCACCAAACACTTCAGGCTACAGCCGGAGTATAGGGGGACCCGTAGGCTGCGCGTCACGGTATCAAACGTCCCGGCCGTCATCACTGGGGAGGTTTTGGCCGCCTATCTAAGCGCATTTGGCCAGGTAGAGGAATTTAACCTCCTCAGATCCCCGGCCGGGACAGCCTACGGGGAGTACGCCTTCCGGCTGTGCCTGACGAGGGATGGCTTCAAGGCCATCCCCGAGACTATAATCAGCGGGGACCGGCAAATGATGGTGATGGTGGAAGGGCGTAGACCAAGATGCTGGGCTTGTAGACAAATTGGGCACATTGCCAGATTTTGTCCACAGAAAAATGAAAACACAGCAGCCACAACAACAACAACAGATTCAGCAACCGCCAGCACCACCACCACCACCATCAGTAAACAAACGGAGGCCCAGGGCACGAGTCAGGTCCAGCCCAAAACAAACGAACAGGAGGGCTGGACCGAGGTAAACCGGAAGAAAAAGGGGCCCCCTAAACAGGGAGAAAAAAATCAAAATGCATCCCCTTCTCAGAGACAAGACAAGGCCCAACCACCAGCAGCGCCGGAATCGCCAAAAACACCGGCAACAACTACGTCAAAAGTATCAGCAACACCGGCACCCAAAACCACACCAAAGTCATCAGCAACACCAGCAACCCCAACGACATCAACAGCACCAGTACCATTAGCAACCACAGCATCTCCAGCATCCAAAAAGATGAAAAAGAAAAAAACAACAAACCATACAGAAGAAATGGAGACCTACACCAATTTAAAACGGAGGAGGGACAGTGGGGAAGGGGCCGCGAAAAAAATGTGCCCGGAAAAACCCCAGCCCGAGGCAGGCCCTTCCTCCCAAAAACAACCACAACCACAGTCACCCCCTCCATCTCTACCATCACCATCACCTTCAACACTACCTCCACCACTTTTCCCCCCTCCAAAAATATCACTACAGTCTCCTCCCCAACAAATGGACCCTCCTTCACCTCTCTCACCACAACAAGAACACTTTCTGCACAAATACCATCGCCCTTATAGAATCCCCCTGCCTAGATCACAATCGGCAGAAAGGGCACAACCCTCGAGCCTAGCTCGAACCCCATCCCTTCCCACACTTAGCCCCAGAGACATATCATCCCAGGAACTATTCCCCGCGATTCCCTCACCTAAAAGAAAACCTGACCCCACTGCCGGAAAAAAGAAACCAAATCGGCAGGAGGAGAAACTTTCAATTGGACAGATACAGCGGGCAGCGGCTTTGTGTTCGGTGGAGCTGGAAGCAGTTGGGGACTTCCAGCTCCGGAAGGCACTAAAGCCGCTGCTCAGCTTGGAAAAGATAAATGATTTAAACATTACAAACCCTTCGAACTTTAGGAGTGCAGCCATGGTGACCACTTTTGTCCGGTCAGCTGGCGACCGTACCAGGGGCGTATGGAAGTACCTGAGTACGGTCTGTCAGACTGATACGGGCATAAAGCTGGCGGAGTTGGAGCACTCCTCCCTTAAAAAATGTATTCCTTTTTGTTCGGGCAGGGTCCCAATTTTGGTTCACCCGTCCCTTTACAGGTCCCTAAAGCTGCGGTTCCCGATAGATGTCGGCGGAATCACCAGGGACAACCGGGTTACAACTGAACTCGGCACCGGTTCCCTGCGTCAGGCTGTCGGCATCCTCACACCCAAGGATTTCCGGCCCATAGTCGACACTGAGTAAGGTAAGTCGGATTGATGGCTCTAAACCTTGCCAGTTTGAATGTGAGGGGACTGAAGGATTCAAGCAAGTGTGCGCGCTTGCTTGGTGAACTCAGGAACCTCGGAGTGGATGTTGCTGCAGTGCAGGAGACTCACTTCACTTGCGAGGCTGACTGTCGGGTGCTGGAAAGCGACTTTAACGTTTTCTCAGCATACGGCAGCAACTTCAGCGCTGGGGTCTCCTTGCTAGTTGGACGCAGCCTTGATGCTGATGTTGACGTTGTTTTTGCAGGTGACGGGGGCCGGTTGGTTGTGGCCGATGTTGCCGTGAAAAGTTTCAAGTTTCGTCTGGTTGCGGTTTATGCGCCCAATATCGTTGCGGAGAGGGTTTCCTTTTTTCGTCGGTTGGCGCCGTTCCTGGACGATACGAAGCGGCTAGTCTTAATGGGTGATTGGAATGCGATCCTTGATCCCAAGATAGATAAGGTCGGGCGGGGAGCTAGGCGTGCGGGAAGGTGTGATAGCAGCCTTGTCGGCTTCGTGACTCGTCACGGTCTCGTCGACAGGTTTCGTCTTGATCACCCAGGGCGGGAGATGTGGACGTGGCTAGATAGCTCGCCCTCTGCCAAAGTAGGCTCCTACTTGGACAGAGTGTTAGTGAGAAGAGCTGACATTGATTTTGTTAGTTGTCCCACGTTCCACTTGATAGCGTGGACTGACCATAAACTCATTAGAGTCAGTCTGCGGTTAGCAAATAGGCCTAGTCTAGCCGGCTACTGGAAGTTCAATACCTCCTTACTGGAGATACGGGACTTCCGGGATCGGCTGGAATCCCTAATTCAGCGGGCGTTAGTGGGGGCGGTTACCGGGAATAGGTGGTGGGTTTCTCTTAAGCACAGGATTAGAGATTTCGCCACCAAATACGGTCGACGGCTCAACTTAGATAGGACCGCGGAGGCGAAATCTATAGATGATAGACTCTCCCTACTCCCTAGGTGTAGAGCTAGCTAGGAGGGACCTTGAGCGTGAGAGTAGCGAGCGCTACAAGGGATCAGTAGTTAGATCTAGGCTAAAAAGAGTTCTCAACGAAGCTGTGAAATCGAACGCGACTGCGCGTGAAGAAGAAGTGCGAAGGTTCCCCGATCGGTACATCGCATCTGTGAAGACCCCGGACGGGCGTCTGCTGCGATCGGGTCGTGAGATACGTGACGCCTTTCGGGCGCACTTTCGGGATCGCTTTGCCCGCTGCACTGATCTCCCGCTCCGGGAGTTTCGTAGCTATCTGGCCGACTTCCCCCGTCTTGGGGCGGCTGAAGCGGCTAGCTGCGAGGGTGTGGTTACTGAATGCGAAGTCCGTGACGCGTTGAAGCAGGTCGGCCTGAACAAGTCGCCGGGACTAGATGGTTTGCCCTACGAAGTGTACTTGAGGATGTCGCACATGTTTGTGCCTATTCTGACGGATATGTTCAACCATTGGTTCGCCCAGGGAGCCATCCCTGGTAGCGTTACCAAGGGCGTGATCACATTGCTGAAGAAAGGTGGCAGGCATGTTTGGGAGGGTTTAGACGATTACAGGCCCATAACTCTGCTTAACACAGAGTTAAAGATTTTGGCCCGGGTCTTGGCGAATCGTTTACAGCTTGTCATTAGCGATCTGATCGGCCCCGAGCAGACCTTTGCTGTGAAGGGAAGATCGATCCAGGACAACCTGCACTTGATTCGCGAGGTCCTAGAGGGGATAAAAGACGACACCGAATCCGCGCTGATCAGTTTAGATCAGTCCAAGGCCTTCGACAGGGTTGACCATCGGTTCTTGGCGTCTGTTTTGGAGACTGCCGGATTCGAACCGGAGTTCCGCAGATGGATTAGCATGATGTACCACAACCCTCAGGCAGTGGTGCAGGTGAACGGAAGGCGTTCGGGGGTGATCGCGATCGAGCGTTCGGTCCGGCAAGGCTGCCCTCTGTCTCCTCTTCTCTATGTCCTCGCGTTGGAGCCCCTCCTGCGCAGGCTTAGGGATGAGGGGACAAGTCCGGCACTGCGCGGTATCCCATTCGTTGGCCGCATTGCGGCTAGGGTTTCCGCGTTCGCTGATGACGTCACAGTGTTTGTATCCCGCCGCAAGGATATAGAGGCTGTGAAAGAGGCGGTTGTCGAGTATGAGCGGATTGCAGGGGCCAAGGTCAATTTTGACAAAAGCGAAGGTTTGCGGCTTGGTGCTTGGAGGGGTAGCAATACTCTTCCAGGGCCCTTCCGCTGGAGTGACGGACCCATCCGCATCCTTGGGGTGTGGTTTGGGCCCGACCTCCAACTGGAGCGAAATTGGTCGGAAGTACAAGCTAAGGTGAATGCTCAGGTGGGAATCTGGCTTTCAAGGAGGTTGTCCTTAAAGGGCAGGGCTGAGGCGTGCGCCACGTACGTCTTCCCCCTGATCCTTTACCGATTGGCTGTACTTCCTCTGCCTAAGGCACGTCGGTTGGCACTGCAACAATCCCTCTCCAGATTGCTCTGGGGAGGTGCAAGGCCGATGGTCCGTAGGCAGGTCTGTGTCCAACGTACTCGCAACGGGGGTCTGGGTATGCCTGATCTGGAGAGCCACTGGCTTGCTGAAAGACTTGCATATCTGGGCCGTGTCTTGACGGGGGACTCAGTGTGGAGACGAAAGGCGAGTCGGACTTTTCCTCGCCTCAAGTCAGACCCAAAGGCTGAAGGTCGACGTAAGCCTTTGGGCGAAGCACTGTTTGTCCGCGAGTGCCGAAAGGCCCTTCGTAACCTTCTTGGGTCCAGTGACCTTTCATGGCCTCGGAAGGAGCTGTATCGGGAATTAGTGGTGGGTTCCGCTTCTGATCCTCTCAGCGAGCGGCACGGCTGGACGGCGGAGGAGATCCGCTCTCACTGGAATTGGGCGCCAGGATCGAGCTTCTTGAACAACTCCGAGTTCTCGCTCACCTGGCGACTTGTTCGGAATGCGTTATCCCTTCGCGGCTTGAACTTCAAGGCGGGCCTGGCAGACATGCCTGATTGCACTCGCTGCGGCAGTGGCTTGGAAGAAACGGCTGAGCACGCCTTCTACTACTGCGAGCGAGTCCGTCCGTTTTGGGATCACGTCGGGGAGTGGACGGCTCGCATCGAACCCAAACAGCTCGTGCTGCTCGACGTTGGTTACGTCGTAGACAACGTTCTTCCTCCGTTTCACGGTGAGAAGCGTGTGGTGTTTCTCGCGATCCTAGCTGTAGCTAGAATGGTGATTTGGACGACGCGAAACAAGGGATTGTATGACGATGCAAACTTTTCTCATCGTGATCTGGTTTTGTATTTTCGGCATCAGCTGAGGGTCAAAATCAGATGCGATAGAAAACGCTTGGATCGCATAACATTCAGCAAAAGGTGGGTGACTGCAGCGAGCCTGGTCGTACGAAAGGGGGCAACGTTGGAGTCATCCTTCCCTCCTCTGCCGGCCCATGGCATCTATGGTACGGGTCCTTAGGGACCCCATCCCTGGTAAGTAGAATTGTTTTTTTCCCCTTGTAACCTAGTTAGCAGTATGTTGTGTGTCATTGTCCCCGTCATCTAGTCGGTAGTTTCTCAAGATCTTCCCCCTCCCAATTATTTTTGTACCTCAACCCGAATCCCAGCCCGCTTTTATTGAAGATCTTGAAAATTCATATGTAAAAAATCATATTATCTGCTTGTATCGACCCATACCGCGCCCGACCCTTTATTTCTTTTATCTCTGTAGATTAGGATTCCCGCCCTACCTAGGGTAGGTCCGGCTTGTTTCCGGTTTCTTTCGACCCGGAAAACAGTCGGCCTCCAATTTTCTAGACGGGGGGGATGGGAGGGAAACCAAACGGGGGATTTTTTCCTTGTTTTCGTGTATATATGTTTTTCGGGTTTTTTTCTCCCATTCCCATCATATCCATTGTAAAAAAATCATACATTGTAAATAAAAATCATGCATCACTTTCGGGTTTTAAGTAGGACTTTTTCATAGAGCAAATGCGGTATTTTGGTGGTCGCTGCGTGCAAGGAGATGGACGAGTGATTATATATTGTATTGTTGAATGGGTCGGCGAATGTGGCTAGCTAGGTTCCCCATAGAAAATATAGTTAAAGCATGACCGCTCCCTTCCCCTCCCCCAAAACCAAAAGGCCTCGTGCCTTCTTGTATTCTTTTACAAGGAATAAAGAACTCAGGAGCCAAGTGGAAGAAATATGTCAATATTGGTCAGTATGTCTTTAATTCCAATTTAAAATGCTGAATTTTACAAAATGTTATGCTGTATTTTGTTTGTAAAATAATGCTTAAACTATGCGTTTTAAATGTAAAGGCACGCTTACTCTACTGTAAAGCCAATTTGATATTAAGCCTATCCACATGTCAGCGAACAAGGCAGAATGTTTTTAAATATCTTCTATCGAATAATTTAAAAATTCGTAAAGAAAGCCCTAACAGTAGTTTAGAAGAAAAAGCCTAGAATGCTACTACAGCCCCCCCCCCTCAGAAAGGGAAAAAGAAAAGAAGAAAAAAAAAAAAAAAAAACCAACAAAAACGAATTGTCCCCTTCACCCCACTAGACCGCCCCCAAAGCTACCTAAAATATCAGTAGTAAATAAAAGTCCAGACGAAGAAGAGCATTTGAACTCAGGAGCCAAGTGGAAGAAATATGTCAATATTGGTCAGTATGTCTTTAATTCCAATTTAAAATGCTGAATTTTACAAAATGTTATGCTGTATTTTGTTTGTAAAATAATGCTTAAACTATGCGTTTTAAATGTAAAGGCACGCTTACTCTACTGTAAAGCCAATTTGATATTAAGCCTATCCACATGTCAGCGAACAAGGCAGAATGTTTTTAAATATCTTCTATCGAATAATTTAAAAATTCGTAAAGAAAGCCCTAACAGTAGTTTAGAAGAAAAAGCCTAGAATGCTACTACAGCCCCCCCCCCTCAGAAAGGGAAAAAGAAAAGAAGAAAAAAAAAAAAAAAAAACCAACAAAAACGAATTGTCCCCTTCACCCCACTAGACCGCCCCCAAAGCTACCTAAAATATCAGTAGTAAATAAAAGTCCAGACGAAGAAGAGCATTTGAACTCAGGAGCCAAGTGGAAGAAATATGTCAATATTGGTCAGTATGTCTTTAATTCCAATTTAAAATGCTGAATTTTACAAAATGTTATGCTGTATTTTGTTTGTAAAATAATGCTTAAACTATGCGTTTTAAATGTAAAGGCACGCTTACTCTACTGTAAAGCCAATTTGATATTAAGCCTATCCACATGTCAGCGAACAAGGCAGAATGTTTTTAAATATCTTCTATCGAATAATTTAAAAATTCGTAAAGAAAGCCCTAACAGTAGTTTAGAAGAAAAAGCCTAGAACGCCAAATTCTACCACAGAGCTCTAATTCCTGAAGCCTGCTAGGTCCCCAACTGTAGGATGGAGAAAAAAAAAAAAAAAAAAAAAAAAATGAAAAGCCCTTGGAAAAGTCCCAATACAGCAAAAAAGTATAAGTCAGTATTAGTGAAAGTCATAAGAAAGTACCTTAATGTTGGACTTTAACTAAGTTAAAACTTAAAACAAATTCCCCCTCCCTTTTTATTTTTTTTTTATATTTTTATTTTTTTATTTTTTTATTTTTTTAATTTTTTTATTTTTTATTTTATTTTATTTTATTTTATTTTATTTTATTTATTTTTTTTTTTTTAATTTTATTTATTTTATTATGTACACATGGGAAGCAGCATGATGTACGTTAAGGTATTTGAATAAACCAATGGACGACCAAAGTCAATACCCAAATGGGTCCTGGACGTGAGTTTGACGACTTTTCGCTCAGGATCGACAGTTCGATCGGGGAACTACTGCTGCTCCTCTATAAGAGTGGCTTCTATAGAAGAGAACAAAACAGCCATCGAAAGATAACCATGACCCACACTCAAACCACTTACACAAACCGCATCGCTCTTCGCGCGGGTAAAAAAGGGGCGCGTCCTGCTGAGGTTGGAGCCCTGGCCTCGGTGTTCGAAAAATCAGCTACAGAGCTCAAACAATCAAAACTACTAAAATGCAAGCAAACACTACAAATAGCCACATTTAACGTAAGAACCTTAAATAGCCACATTTAACGTAAGAACATAAAATAGACATAATATGCATACAAGAACACAGATACACACACACAGAAGATATCAAATATCACGAAACTAGCAATGGATGGTCGCTCGCCACTGTATCCGCATGGAAAAACTCTGTCAACGCCGCAGTGGGAGGGGTAGGATTGCTTATAGGACCTAGAGCACTAAAAACGCTTAATAGCATAGAGAAAATACAACCTAGAATGATGGTAGCTACATTTAACGGAAACCCCAGAGCAACAATCATCTCATGCTACAGCCCCACCAATGTTAGTGAAGAAAATGAAATAGTCACCTTCTACGATGAGTTATCCTCATTAGTGCGTAGCATCCCGAAACACAACATGTTAGTCATTGGCGGAGACATGAATGCACAAATCGGGAAAAACGGAAATATCAAATACAGCCTCCACAACACGTCAAATAGAAATGGACAACATCTAACAGATTTCATGATAGAAAATAGATTAGCATGCCTCAATACAAACTACCAAAAAAGAGAGGGCAAACTATGGACATACACGTACGCAAACAATACTAAAGCTCAGATAGACTACGTCCTTATAAACAAGAAATGGAAGAATAGTGCATTGAATTGCGAGGCATACTCCTCTTTTGAGGGTGTGTCCACCGATCACCGAATAGTCACAGCGAAAATACGGTTAAGCCTACGAAAAAACGACAAACGAACAGCGACCACCAAACACTATGACTGGGCCCTATTAAACAACAAAGATGTCAGAGATAAATACGTATTAGAATTGAGAAACAGATTCGAAACACTACAAGAAAAGACGGAAAAAAGTACACCAAACGACGAATACGAAAATTTTGTCAATGCACACCTTGAGGCAGCAGCAAAATACATTCCAACAAAAATTAAAACTAAATATAGAGTCCCATGGGAAACCTTAGCGGTGAGAGAAAAACGTGCACTAGTGAAAACAGCCTCCAAAAACTATCGAAAAAACCCAACAAACACAAATGCCTTAAAACTAAAAACGGCACAATATCAATTAGCAGGCATATATATAAAGGAACAGACAGAATACATTCAAAATCAGATAGATAAAATCAGAGACTCGGTAGAAGATAGACAATCTAGAATTGCCTGGCAAACAATAAACGAAGTGAGCAGAAGAAAGAACACAACCAAAGCAAAACTTAAAGCAGCAAACCAACAAGAAAGAATAAAACTGTGGAAACAGCACTTCGAAAACTTACTTGGAAACCCACCAAAAATAACGCATGAACCAATCACCAGAATAATTAGCAAACAATTAGACATTAAACTTGGACCGTTCACACAAGGAGAACTCGACTCGGTTCTCAGAAAAATTAAAAATAGGAAAGCTGCAGGACTGGACGAAATTCCCCCGGAAGTATGGAAGACCAGACAATTCGACGACATACTGCTCCGACACTGCAACGCAGTATACAATCAAAATCCGATAGATAGATGGACGAAGGGATGCATACTCCCCTTCCCTAAAAAGGGAGACCTCGGATTAGCCAAAAACTACCGAGGCATAACACTTACATCCATAGCTGCCAAAATCTACAATGCCCTACTACGAAACCGCATAGAACCCAAAATCGACAACATACTTAGAAAAAACCAAAATGGCTTCCGAAGAAATAGATCTACGACCTCACAAATACTAACCATCCGCAGAATCCTTGAGGGTGTACGGGCAAAGAACCTACAAGCGACATTAATATTTGTCGACTTTACCAAGGCTTTCGACTCCATTCACAGAGGAAAGATGGAACAAATCCTACTAGCGTACGGCATACCTAAAGAAACCGTAGCGGCAATAACGATTCTCTATAGAAACACTAAAGTAAAAGTACGATCACCAGATGGAGACACAGAATACTTCGACATTGTAGCAGGAGTACTACAAGGGGACACGCTGGCTCCGTATCTCTTTATCATTTGTCTAGACTACGTACTTAGAACATCGATTGACAAAATCAAAGAGAATGGCTTCGAACTGACGAAGAAAAGAAGCAGAAGATATCCCGCAACAACAATTACCGACGCCGACTACGCCGATGACATAGCGATACTGGCAAATACACCTGACCAAGCCGAAACACTTCTGCATAGCCTGGAACGAGCAGCAGCAAGCATAGGCCTCCATGTTAATGCACACAAAACGGAATATATGTGCTATAACCAAACAGGGGACATCTCCACTCTAGAAGGAACCCCTCTTAAACTAGTAGACAAATTCACGTACCTAGGAAGCAGCGTCGAATCAACCGAAAAGGACATCGAAACGAGGTTAACGAAAGCATGGACAGCTATCAATAGGCTATCGACTATATGGAAATCAGACCTAACCGATAAAATGAAACGCAGTTTCTTCCAGGCAGCGGTCACATCGATACTGCTATATGGATGCACTACATGGACGCTAACAAAACGGCTGGAGAAGAAACTAGATGGCAATTACACAAGAATGCTGCGTGCAATCCTCAACAAGTCCTGGCAGCAACACCCCACAAGACACCAACTGTACGGCCACCTGCCCCCTATCACGAAATCTATTCAAGTTAGGCGAACCAGACATGCAGGACATTGCTGGAGAAGCAGAGATGAACTCATAAGAGATGTACTCTTATGGATCCCCACACATGGCCGCGCAAAAGCAGGACGACCAGCACGAACGTACATTCAGCAGCTATGTGAGGATACAGGTTGTTGTCCTGAAGACCTACCTAGGGCGATGAACGATAGGGAGGAGTGGCGAGAGAGGGTCAGGGATATCCGTGCTGCCAGCACGATATGATGATGATGATGATATATATAAAGAAGATGAGCTGGGAAGGATTCTTAAGATATATAAGAATTTTAAGATATATAAGAATATCTCCAGGAGTGATAAATGTTTGAAAATTAATATAAGTTACGGAGTAAATTTCCATATAAATGAAAAACTTAACAAACCGTCATTCGGCTATTATAAATCTATTTCAGTTGGCAAAAAGAAACCAGCTTCTTCGGATAGCCATCACACAAAGGAGGTAATTTTTAAAGATATTTTTTCACTGCACTCTAACTCGTTTAAAAAAATGGTCGGAGAAACAAACAGACGTGGGTTAGAAGTTAGCGTACAAAACGGATGTCATGTATCTTTATGTATTTCGAAAATTTTGCACGACTCACAAAACTCTCACCAACTAAAATCGTGTCAATTAATTAACCTCTTTTATTTTAAGAAAAAAATCTCTCCATTCATTTATTTATTTACTCATGAAGGAAAACGTTGCGATAAACACTACTACTAATATCAAACTTATTTTGTTTAATTAAAAAAATATAGGTTTTCTTTGATTTCAATTTAAAAATAGATACATAATTACAGACCTGGGATGAAATCTATGTGTCAGAACAATCTAATACTTGTCGACCAACACTTCCGAACGGTCATGTCTTTAACAGAGATGCAAAATTCACAATCATAGAAATAATTGTTAAAAGATATAAATATAAAAACAATAATTGGAAAAAAGAAAAAATGAGTGTAAAAAAAAAAAAAGGAAAGAAAAAGAAAGAAACGATGGAACTGAACGGGAGAAAAAATAAAAGCAATGAAGATTATAAACTACACGTTGTATATCCATCCTATGAATTGACTGCAAAACAAATATTATGTTCTTTGAGGAGAATATTTCTAAGTTGGTGTACAATGAAGGGCATCAATCTTGATGGCGCCAATGAGCAAAAATATCACAGTTGCCCGGATTACGTATGCATAATATATTATTCATACAGCAATAAACATGTATTAGCATATATATTTATCTTACTTTTCCTCCATCTCTCTCACATTTGCATATCAATTTCATATACGAAATGTGATAATTATCATCGGAGAGTGGTGGTATTTTTTTTTATTCAAGTAGTTTATTCATTTATGGGATGAGGTTAGTATTTTTTAGCTGATAGTTTGTCAGAATACGAATTTAGTATCGCTTTAACTGATGTCTTTGTGTTTAACAGTAACGAAGTTCAAAAAACGTGCGCAAATAAGCGGTTGTTTGAAAGATAAACATGAGGAAACTAATATAACACAGATTCATGGGATCAAAACAAGAAATAAAGATACGAGGATCATTAAATAAGTTTCCAGAGTTTTTTCGTACGGGCACTTTTATTGATAGTACAAACATGAAACTCTAGTCCGCTTCGAAGTACTCTCCTCCGGCTGTAATTCCCGTTTGTACCGTTCCAAAAACTTCTGGAAGGCCCCATGGAAGTCCTCTTGTGTGAGCGTGTCAATGACCTTCGTCACAGCCTCTTTTATCTCCTCAATTGTCTCATAACGACAGCTTCCAAGTTTTTCTTTGAGCTTAGGGAATAAGCAAAAGTCACATGGAGAAAGGACTGGACTATAGGGTGGCTGAGGAACTGTCTTGATGCCCATCTTGGTCAAATAGTCTGTGAAAAATAGTCTGAAGCTGTGGACTGGTCCATTGTCCTGATGGAAATGCCGCTGAGCCGATTTGAACAGTGCTGGCCTCTTCCCAAGGAATCTCTTCCTGAACTCTCTTAAAACCTCAACATAGTAACCCTAACCCTAACCCTTTGGCCAAACAACTCTGGTGTATTGACTTCCTTACTTCTCCCACACCTCTCATCATCCCTCACAGACTCCCTGCCCTCCTTGAATCTCTTATGCCACTCAAAAACTCATGCTCGATTCATGTAAGATGCTCCAAAAGCAGTCTGAATCATTCCATACGTTTCTAAGGCATTTTTTCCAAGTTTAAAACAGAATTTTATTGCATATCGTTCTTCTAAAGTGTCGTCACGTCCAGATTGTATTTTTGAAATTCACCAGCTGTGACAATCAGGCTTTCGTAGGGTGTATTCCAATTGCTACTGTAGCTGTTCATTTGACCCTAAAATCATAAAAATTGGTCAGTCATCTCATAAGATGTATAGCAATAAGATACTGAATTTTCAAGAGTCTATGCGAATTTAAATGCCAGTACAAAAAAAGTCTGGAAACTTATTAAATGTACCACGTAGGCATCCAAAAATGCGTCTCAATATGGTTTGCTGGTGCCAGTCTTTTTTTCTGCCATTCCTGAGATCTTCAGAGGAATGGTGCAATAAAGACAACGGAATACTTCAATTTATAAATGAGATCATTAATACATGGAATTCTATAGAAGGATTAACTTCATATTCAAGCATCAAATGTTTTCTAAAAGCATAAAGATGTTTTTGTTTTGTTCCTCTGGACATTTGCCATCAGACATTCCTTTGTACCTGTTTACCAATTTACCAAATAGACTATCATCTATTTGAGTTAGAGGTTGTATATATATACATATATATTAATACATATAACTGATCGGCATTGTGGTGCTTATTGATTATTTTCAAGCAGTACGAATGTTTTAGTCATTTCTTTTTTATTGAATTTTCCCCACATATCAGTTTGTGTAATATGTTTTATTTACAAATTATATCATCAAGGTTTTTTTTCACGCAGCCAGAATCATAGAATAGGTATAAAAAATAAAAATAAAATATAAAAGAAGTTTGTAGGTAGTTGAATTTTAAAGCACAACTACATTAAACAGAACTAAACTCTACACATATAGAGAAAGAGACAAACACAAAAAATTCCTACACGCACGCATAATGACCCAGAGAAGAAGACTAATAAACTTTAGGGTATATCAACTATATACAAAGAGATATAGAAACAAACAAACACACACACACACTAAAAGAGAAGAAGGTTGTAGGCAGTTGATTTTTAAAGCACAACAACATTAAACAGAACTAAACTCTACACATGCAGAAAAAGACACAGACACAAACTCACACACACCAACCATCACAAATCACACACACACACACACACACACACTAAAGAAGACGACTTTATGATGTATCAACTATCATTGATTAATAGAGAAAAGTAGACCCACACAAACACACAAACACACAAACACACAAAGTACACTCTTGTAAAAGGAAGGAAAAAGAAGAAAAATAAAAAAGGGAAAGAAGGAACCAACACCTGAAGAATCGAAAATTTTACACAGAACTGAAAATGAACGGCGACCATATCAAAGGCAGCGCCGCTAAAAGTCATTAAACTCTCCCTGGTGATAGCGATAAGACACTAGAAACACGTGTAGGAATAAAATGAATAATCAAAAAGATAAATCTCTTTGTGGAGTATATATATATATATATATGTCATTGTTAATACCGTCCCGTTTAAAAATATAGTAAAGTAATTAGTCTTCAATTTTTTAAAAAAGAATAATGTCTTTGCAATAGATTTTTTTCCTTCTATAAGTATTGCAGGCTTTTAAAATTTTCAAAAATAATGTCTATGAGTGTAGTTGAGAAATAAAAAAAAATATATTCAAATATTGATATTAAGGATCATTGAAATCTAAGAATTTAAAATTATTTTGTTTCAGTTTATGTTTGAAGAGAGTTTCCTGATGAAGCATTAGATGTTATATATCGCATTAAAACATCACCCGTAATATGGTTTGACAAAAAATGGAATGTAAAACGAAGGCATATTATCATATAAATATTTTGATTTTTCATATTTTCATATGTTCATTTTAAAATCATTCGGTGGTTTTCTTATTCATTATCTTAATAAAAAGAAAATTTGACATTGCAATGAATTTTAAGATTCACTCTCGGCTGCAATATATAATATTAGCATAGTTTCATTGGTTCTTCTTCTTCTTCTTCTTCTTCTTCTTCTTTAATAAATTCTTTTGAATATATTGTTTTTCCCACACACACACACAACACACACACACACCTGAAGAGGACGTAAAATATCCGAAACACGTGTTAAAGAAAAATGAATTCCTTAAAAACAAATCCTTTTGTCGACTTTATTATTTTGAAATATACATGTATATATATTAGTAGAAAATGACCGACAAAAAGATTGATAAAACTCTAGATCATTGTTAATATGTAAATCTTCCTTTCAAATACACATAGAATTTTACTTTTACTTTTAGTTTTTAGCAGATTCATTTTCCAAAGTTAAACTGGTACCACTTTAATAATTTCATGACAATAAGATATATTTACACGAACTTGATTCGGAAACTGAATATTACTTGAAAATGAACAGAGAAATCAGGAAAAACATGATCTAAAATCGAGATGGGAACATTTACAATTCCTAAAATATTGAATAGTTTAAAAATACCATAGATTTGATTACAATGGCATTTTGAATGTTAAAGAGTTTTCCCATCAATCAAGTGAAGTTGATTTTCTTCTTAATATTTTTGCAGTGATAAGATGTTTTCTGACTGAATAAGTGATCATCAATTCCAAAGAATATCAAATCAACATCTTCCCACAAAATCATTGACTTCTAATGTTTAAACAAACAGGAAACATTTGTTTTTCAGCGGAAGTATTAGTGTTTTTCTGCTTCATTTTTTTTTTCGTTTTGACATAAGCTTGAATTTACTCATATTTTTATTGAACTTGCTAATATTTGTCGCTGCCTATAACCAGACAGGACTTGACACAAGGTCAATGGCCCAAAGGTCGATTAAAGTGGGAATTAGGGTTACGATGCTTGCGTAATGTTACTGTTGGGTATCACCTACCCTTTTCCACACAATGAACTAGTCCATCTGCCATATATAGCAGTAGCTACTAATACCAGGGCAGACTAGAGGGTGAAGAGCAGCTTATTATAGGAATAGTATTAGAGCGTTGGAGACTTTTTGCACTAGATCACCTTACTTGCTACCGTAATAACGGAAGCCAATACTATCGTTGGACTATATCTTTATTTTGTATTCACTAATCCTATGTTCTTGTCTACTATTGTATATATGTCTCTCTATTGTATATACTTTTTCCTGATTATATATCACTATTTCCTCTCATATCGTGGTTTGTCCTTTATTTAATATTACTAGCGTTCACTAACCAGAACGCAACAGTTATCTTTGTGGGAAATAGACACGATAACCCTCGTTCAACTCCTGGACTAGTCTGTCAGCATTTCCCATAGCTCTAATACCCAATGAATACCCTCCTGCTATGGATAATAATCATATTTACCAACCCCTCCGCTCGGGCAGGATATGACACAAGGTCAATTTTTAAGCGGAGTTTAACAGGTTTGAATTCAGAGTTTTCCTTCTCCTAGACTAGTTGCCTAACCAAGGCTGAAGAACCTAGTCTGTCCTACTATTTACCCATAGCTGGAGGGAGAATAATTGGATTCATACCTTTCCCTAGGGTATTAGTGCTATGTGAAATGCAATCAGTCTCGTCCAGGATTTGAACTCGAGTCGCCGTGTTCATTTCCTACGACGATAACAATTACACCACGGGCACATCCACAAAAATGTATCATAGTCTTTGCAAATAGTCCCTGCTGTCACCACGCTACTTCAACACCCAGATTTGTATTACTATTATTCCCCTTCTTTTTTCTTTTCTTTTCCTTTTCTGTCTCTCCTTCTTTCGGTCCCTCTCTCCTTTTTATAGAATATTTGGATTCATACCTTTCCCAAAGGTATTAGTGCTATGTGAAATGCAATCAGTCAGGTCCAGGATTTGAACTCGTGTCGCCGTGTCCGTATCCTGCGACGATAACCATTACACCACGGGCACCTATGGATAAATAATAGGGCCGACAAGGCTCTTTAATGTTGGTATGGCAACCGATCAAGGAGAAAGAAACAGTGACATTGTTGCATCCAGCACGTGCGGGGGTGGGTGGGTAAATACTTACTATCTAATTGTATAAGTATAAACGAGAATCTGTTTCAGAAAATAAGACGTATAGAATTCTCAGAGATTTTGAGATAGAAATGATCTCCTAATCTCTTAGCTTGAAGACAAGACCAAGTGTTAATTAACAAGAAAGAAGAACCATCCGTTCAGGCGGACAAGTGAGTGGAAATGAAAGAGAGTGACAAGATTAACAAATACATGGACATTGCCAAAGGACTAATTCGGTGACGATGATACCAATTGTAGTTGGTATACTTGAAACGGTCCCCAAAGGCTTGGAAAAGGGACTAGAAGAATTGGAAATCAGAGGAAGAATCGAAGCCATCCAAAGTACTGCATTGTTGACATCGGCCAGAATACTGAGAAGAGTTCTGGGGACCAGAATAAACTGGCTGTGACTAAGATTCCAGTGAATTACTACCAGCTGACACTGTTGTAAAAAGCTCACAAGGAGTGACGGCACCAGGACAAACTAACCACCGGATGCAAATTAAGCGAAACGATTTTGGAATAAAATATGGGAACAGAAAGATTATAGTAGAGAGGCCGATAGGATAAATAACAGGAAAAAAATAATTGCAAGGGCTCTTTGAAGACCTTAAGGTAAAAATAATATCTGGAATCGCTCTGAGCAAGACTCAAGAAAGTACCAAATTGGAAAAAATCAGGACGTAATGGAATACATGGATTCTGATTTAAAAAAAAATCCACGACCACCCATGATAGATTGGTGTAAATGCCTAGAAGAAGCGAAAATACCCGAATGGATGACGAAGAGGAAAACTACCTTGATCCAGAAATACCTTCCAAAGGGAACCATCCCCACCAACTATAGACCGATAATGTGTCTACCTATGATGTGGAAAATTCTAACCACATAAATTAGGGAGGTGATCTGTTACTGGCTTGTAAGCCGCAGACTATTTTCTGAAGAACAGAAGAGACATCATAATGAAACAAGAGAAAGAGGTAATTTACTGTACAATCATCAGCACATCCTCCATGAAAGCAAAGCGAGACGGAAAAATAGTCATGGCGTGGAATGACTGCAGAAAAGCCTATTATATGTTCCTGCAACTTTGGATTGTAGAATGTCTAAAAATGTACAAGATATCCGACAAAATCATGAATTTATCACGGAAGCAATGAAAAACTTGAAAGGGAAATTAGCAGCAGGAGAAAAAAACCTTTGCAGAAGTGAAGATTCAGTGAGGTATCTTCCAGGGTGATGCGCTTTCAACATCACTATTTGTTATAGCCATGATGCCACTCACTTTTATACTCAGAAAGTGAACTGGAGGCTACAAATCTACAAAATCACAAAAATTAATCATCTTATGTATATGGACAATATTAAGCTGTTAGCAAAAAAGGAAAAAAATAATTCGATACTCTTATACAAAGTACAAAAACATTGAGCCTGGATTTAGGAATAGGATTTAGCAGAGAAAAATGTGCCTTGTTTATAATGAAAAGTAGCAAAAGACAAACAACAGAAGAAATTCAATTAACAAATAATAAGAAATCAAAACCCCTGGAGAAAAGGAAAATTATAAGTACTTGGGACAATTGGAAGTAGACACCATAAAAGAAGCGAAGATGAAAAAACAATTAGGAAAGAGCACTTCGAACGGACGAGAAGATAACTCGAAAGCCAACAACCAAGTAGAAATCTCATAAAAAGGATAAATACCTGGATAGTCCCCCGTGAAGCTATCCTGGACCATTCTTAAAATGGACAAAGGAGAAAATCCATGACGATACATAAAGCCTTGCATCCAATAGATGACATAGAAAGACTATATTTTTCAAGAAAAGAAGAAGGTAGAGGACTTACCAACATTGAAGATTGCGTAGATATATCCATAAAAAGACAAAGAAAGACTAATTACAACGGCTCGTAACATCCCAGACAACCTAAGGACAAACAACAAAAACTGGGAGACAGACATGGGAAGAAAAATAACAATGAATATCTAGACACAAATTTGAGAAATGTCACTCTAGAAAACCTTGACGTAGTTATGAACGAGAAGCCGTAAGAGAAAAACTGAATCACTCCCGATAGCGGCATAAAACAACGTTATAAGGACCAATTATATTAAAGCTAAAATCAATAGTGTACAACAGAATAGCAAGTATAGATTCTGTGGTGACAAAGGCGAAACGATTAAGCACATAGTAAGCTAATATAACGAACAAGCATAAAAAGAATACAAGACAAAACACGACAGGTTAGGAAAGTGAACTACTGAGAATTATGCAAGAAATTGGGATTTGACCATATTGTTAAATGGTAAATGCATAAGGCAGAATCAGTCTTCTAAAATGAGATGCATAAAATTCTCCTGGATTTTCAGATACAAACGGCTCCTCTAATCCCGACCAGAAAACCAGACCAAGTAATAATTTACAAAAAGAAAAAAAATCTACCGCCTTGTGGATTTTGCTGTTCCGGCCGACCACAGAATGAATATCAAAGAAAAAGAAAAAAGAGACGAATACTTGGACTTCGCTAGAGAACTTAAAAGCTGTGGAATATCGGAGTAACGGTGATAGTAACTGGTTCGCTTGGAATAGTTCCCAAAATCTTTGAAGAGGCTTTGGAAGAATTGGAAATTGGAGGACAAATCGAGTTCATCCAAACTATGGCATTGTTAAGATTGGCCAGAATACTGAAAGAATCCAGGAAACCTAAGGAGACTTGCAGACATGAATACTCCAGTGAAAGACCATCAGTTAGCGGTGGTATACCTTACTTCTCGCAAGAAGTATAATAATAATAATAATAATAATTATTATTATTATTTGTAAACAATATATAAATAATCTGCCTTCAGTCAAGGAATTTCAAGTATTTCTATCAAATACCAATAATTTAAAAAGATATATGTGACCCATACACATAATAGAATCAGTAACCGAGTTGAAATCGTGGACGAAATTGATGAGTTTTACTTCGCGTTTTTGGTCTTGGGAAATGCATGTATCGACATGTTCTCCCCACCCCCAGCTATTGGTATATAGTAAAGTCGACTACGTTCCTTAACTTGGCAATTAGTCTGAAAGATGGAAAATTGAACCAGAACCAGAAGCAGTTCGCTAAAAAACTTGGCATTGTGTCACTTCTTGATAGTGGCAAAGAGTTTCATGAGAGCATAAAATTCCTGTTCAGAGCGGACCTAGCAACTAAGCGCTGACTCCACAGTCCACAGAGCTCCAGAACAGTAGCCTCACCACTGGATTGTATTTATTGTCATATCCAGAGCACCTTTTTTGGTCATACCTTTCTACAGGGTCAAGACACACTGGCAGAATGGTGTTAATAGTGAGAGAGAAAACAAGAAGGAAGAAAGAGAATGAACAAGAGAAAGAGAGAGAAAGAGAGAGAGAGAGGGGGGGAAATAATCTTCATACATAGAATCATGAAGCTTACAGATTGATAAATAAATACAAAACTATTGGAATGATATATTAATGCATATGTGAATAAAAAGCAGGTATAACTTCTAAGTCCTATTTAAATCTACAATGCGATTAAGGAATCATTGGAATTACGAACGCCAAAAATTGATTTCTAATATTAAGTTATGTTATTATCCGATTATATCCTATTTGCTCATCCATACAACTCAGAAGAATGGCAAAACCAAGAAAATAAGCATCGAATCTACGATTCAGCTTTTTTTTACGAACATATTTCTAGTACCGACAAATATGCACATATAATGACTCGGGCATAGGACGAAGCATAAAAATACTACTATTCATTTCGTGTGTGTCCCACTCACATGCACTGAGCGCACAATAGTCTAGACTAAAACAGTAATAAACTGTTCACCTGAAGAATGCTTTCTTATTGATATATTTTCATCCGAATATGACAACGTACGCAAGAACTAATTGCATAATTCATTTATTTGCGTCACATTGCCGATATTAAAACCAAACTTATCAGAAAAAAACTGACAGATGTATGGTAGACGTTTTGCTGTAGAGGACGTTAGTTTGACATAATTATGTGATAACAATTCTCACTAAGTGCTTTATATTTTTAGCATCTGGCAGTTGCAAGTTTAAGAGTTTTCATCAAGTCACTTAGCCGTTGACTACAATTAAGGAAGTTCATTTTTTTAAACCATTGTTTCTGTTGTAAGTTCTATCCTGATCTCGCACTCAAATAGATGTTCTTGTTTACAGTTCGCTTAGTTAAGAATAGACTGACGGATATATTTATTAGTTGGGTAGTTAGTTTTATGACATATTAACCCTTGTCAGGTTGTCAAACATCGAGGTCATTCATTTCTGCAAGCAACTATTTGCTTACAAGTAATTAATAATAATAATAATAATAATAATGATAATAATAATATGCAAACAATTATAGATTGAAGTAAATATTCTGAAAATAAATAACTGGTACAAAATCATACGGTTTCAATTAAATATTCCTATTTGATTATAATCATTTATTTGCACACAGTTATATGGTCTCGAATATTCCTATCTAACAGAAATAATTTGTTCATGATTATCGAGACAGTGTTCATGATTATATCGAGGTTGTTTTTACGGCACGTCAACTCTTTTTGGGTTATCTAATCCAGAAGCCAGTCTTTTTTTTCCGAGTAATTATTCAGTTTCAAGTAACAAATGAAAATCGTTTGTAAATAATTTTGGCTTCAAGTAAAATTTCTGAAGACAATTTGGGCTGTGATATGATTTCAGATATCCCTTTTTCATACTTATGATTCATAAATATCTATATGGTTTCAGGTATCTCTGTTTGCACGGATGTATGGTTTCAAATATTCCTATCTAATACAAATTATACCCAGTTATTTGGTTCGTTAGTTACACAAATGTATATGGTTTTAAGTATTCCTTTCTAATACTAATAATATTCAAGCAGAATTAATAGACGAGACCCTAATAGGTACAGCCAGTCTGGATCAGAAGGGATGATCCCACACTCTCCAGAGCTCTAAAATTGGAAGCTAATCACGTGATGCAGTTCAGTATTATACAAAGGATATCCCTATTTTACCCACTGCAGAGGATAGATTCAGCATATTTTAAACCCAACCAACATATCTATTCTTTTTTTCAACATCAACATGAGTAAGTTTGAAGCTTGAAGATGTTTCTAACAGTATGAATGATTCTAACGTAATAGAGACCTTTTTTTTCCGGTGAATCAATGATAGGAGTTTCATGAATCGTATCAATTTTCTGCTTGTCTCAGCTTAGCTTTGTAAGTGTCAATAGCTAAATTACTCCATTTACATACAGATTAATGATTTAGAATATTTCGAGGATTGATAATGTTATTACAACCCAAAGAGAAAGCCATATTTCTGTTAGTAACTGAAATCTCTTTTCAGACTAGATTGTTTATACCTACAGAAAAGAAATATATCAGGTCCGGTGAACATCCTCGGCTAGAGATTATCTTCGACTGCTCTTTCGATAAACCTACCGGATTTCTAGTTTTGTTTTATTTTTCTACTTTTTTTTTCCAGTCCCATTCGCATCCTGAGTTTTGTCGTCCGTCTGTCTATTTCACGCTTCAATGAACACAGCAAACATAGAATTTGTTCTCTGCTTCTGAGTTCCAAACTTCAAAGGTTATCTTTATCTGTAGTTCCCAACCTCCTTCAAGTTCAGTTGAGGATCTTTTGATTGCCACATTAAGTAAGCCAAGACAACATAGTGTAGAATTTGTTTATTCCAATGCTAAAAGGCCTTATCTTTCGAATCAAATAACTTTTTGTGCTTTTTGTCCGAAATCTTAATGCAGCCAGTTGAGTTCCATTTCTGTTTCGTGAGCTTTAAAAAACTGTCATGCAAAGAAGTACAAACGAAGATTTCAAGAAAGCGAAGCCTGAGTTGTCTGGGTATGTATTTCATGTATGTATTTGCCCAATCCCTCAGCCAGGGGTAGTGTTCTACACAAGACAAATTTTAAGAGGAGTATAGCTGATTTGAATTCAGAGTTTTCATTGTCTTAGGTTGCAATACCAAGACTAAAGAACCAAGTCTGCCCTACTATTTATCCATAGTTAGAGGGGGTAGAAAAGAGACTTGTGCCTTTCTCAAGAGCATTAGTCCGAAGTAAAAGACTTGGACATGCGAAACCGACTCTTTTTCTTATGGTAATAACCATTATGCTAAATGAATCTAATATATATATATATATATATATATATTAGAGATTTTTGTAGGTCCAAGTTTGAGAAGAGTAACCATTTTAAAATGTAGAGCCTTGCTACATAAGAGCAACATTAAATAAATAGGCAACAGACACCTTAATGTATTGGAACACTTTTTCGAATAAAAAGAAACTGCCAATCTACCAGATCACTGACTTCTCAATTTTTTCAATTCTAAGAAAAGACTTCAAAGAAAAAATTGAACCATCCTTAAACAAAATCTAACTACATGTACATGTGTACATGTGCACATACACAGATGCGCGTGCACACGCACGCACATACATACACATACACCGACTAGCTTAAAGACCAATCTATGAATATAAGAATATTAGAATATTCTCAATTACATTAAATTCAATCAATGTCCTTAAAAGAATGTGAACAGGAATAAATGGATACATAAGTGCATATATGTTGAAAAGATAGGTTTGTAGTGAATCTGACTGTGTGATAGAAATATGTGGAAAGTTGGATAAATAAAACACCTAATTAAAAATTTAGATGTGTGATATTTCGTTCGGCGTTCATATTTCCGACTTTATGTCTTGAAGAAGTTCGTGGAGATGAAATATGAACGAAATATCACACATCTAAATTTTGAGTTAAGTGTTTGATTTATCCAACTTTCCACATATTCCTATTATAGGTGCATATATGTATATATATATAATTTTAAATGTGTGAGCGCACACACCCACCAGTTACCAAAACACACACTAATACAAATGATACACACAACCACTGGACTCCCTCTCTATCTATCTATCTCTTTCTCTCTCTCACACACACATACTAAATACATATATACACACTAACACATTCATTTAAAAAAGCGCAATCATACATATATTCTCCTGACAGAAGAGGGGGAAATATTGAAAAAGAGAGAAAAGAATAAAAAGAATCATTTACAAAGCAGTTAAGTATTTTCACTGACTATTATTGCCCGGTCTGCTGGGGCTGTAGAATACACCGACTACTCCTCTGCAGAGGTGTAAGAGCCCCCTCCCGCCAACGAGTGTCCTGGATATGACACTAAACAATCTGAGGGTGAGGTTCCAGTAATGCTGGAGTTTGGGAGAATGCGGAGTACCCCTTTATTGGCCCGGAGTGGTAGCACCTGATTAGTTCCTATCTATGGGTCAAATAGAACTAAACTGTATTGGTTGAGATGGGACTGTTTTGATATTTAAACTGCGTACTTATGCTAAACTGAATTATTTGAAATAAAACTGTTTTTTATGCTAAACTGAATTGTTTGAAATAGAATTGTTTATTTGTGTAAGAATGGATGTGGCTTTAATAATAAAACCAAACGCAAATCACCGACAATTAACTCCAATGAGAAAGCCATAGACATTAAACCCGGAGTCAAATAGAATCGACTAAAACAATCTATGAACCTCCTTCTATTGTAAAAATATTCAACACATAATGGACCATTAAATCGCCTAAAGAGAACTGGAATGTCCAAAACATGCGTAACAAATAATTATAATGACCCAAATGCCAAATTTGGAATCATTTGTGGACCTTTTCATTTTAACATTCATAATTAGATTAAAGTTGGCGACCTTAGTCGAGGGTGACCCGAAGTTCAATAGCTACCATACCAAGGTGTAGGGTAGGGTGATTCTCAATTCCCTTGATAACTCCACTTTACCCTTGATCCTTACCTTATAATGTTGAGTGTTAAGTGAGACTGCATCAAGTACTATTTTTTGAATTTTTGGTTTGGCGGACCATTAACGAACAATCTACTCATTAGGTCAATGGCCCGGTTTTAACATATATATGTGGATTTAAATATATATATCTATATCCCACCCTTTCTTCAAGGGAAGATTGTGACACGGGTTTGGATTCAGAGTTTTCCTTCTTCTAGACTAGTTGCCTAACTAAATCTGAAAAACGCCCTATGTTTTACCCACATTGCAAAGTCTTTTATATTTTTATCTTTTTTTCAAAAATTTAGTGCCATTCTTCCTTTCCGCTAAGCCTGTATTCAAATTAACACTGTTTGACCCGAAATTTAACTAATGTCTTCCAAATAATACTGATAAATGATTTTAACAATTAGAAAGAAGAAAAAAAAGACATTTTTATTTATCATAAAAGGAATACAAACCAATTTTTTAATATAAACCTTTAACGGCTTTATATTTTGTAAATAATAATTTCAGAAAACCTTTTAATCAACAGCTAACAACATTACTAAAAATAAAAATGAAAAGAGAGGGATAAAGATGTAACAAAGGTGTATGACAAAGAGACAAAAAAAAGCAGAAATCAAAACTAAGACAGGGTAAAATGCATGTGATTAAAAACATCAAAGAAATATTCATCGGGAAGGTTGATCCACAGTTCAGATGTTATTCATAAAAACTATCTTCGTCTACTTTATAGTTATTCTCTAAATGTGTCTAATTGACGCTTAACAATGTGCCACAATGGATTAAGCTTATTTGCATAACGAATGGTCCGATAAGTGATATAGACTGACACTTTCTAGCAGCAAAAATAGAAAATATTAAGAAAGTGCAACGCACCAACTTTGGAACGAACGAATCAAGGAAGAAAGATAGATATTATAAATAGATCGTAATATCTTTGAGATCTTATCTTGATTTTTAATCTGTCCAAGTTTACACAAGAATCTCATTAATATGCAAGTCACACAAGGGACGAATAAAGTAAATGAAGAGACAATAGTCAATTATTAGCTTAGACATTATAGGTGGGTGTGAGGACTGGATTTAATATAAGTGATTCTAAATAGGATTTGTCAGTCCATTCAAGTGTTATTTCTCCTGGTAATATTCCAGGGAAGCAACAATGACAGATTCAGTGTTGGCAAGTCAGAGCAGAAATTAGCAAATATTTGGAACAATAAATGATTGAATATTCAAATAGTTTAGAAGATAGGTGCACAAGCATCACATGATAAAATGAATATGCATTATATTTCTCATAAATATAAACAAATAATATGCGACTATTCTTTGTTGTGTTAAAAGCAAGAAAAAACAAATTTTGTGGCCATCAACATAACAAGGTATTCTTTAATGCTTTGAGGTTCTAAATGGTAAATCAATGGAAAATATTTTAAAATCAAATCAAATGGGGAGAATAAAATATTTTTCTATCCACCTAACATATTGCTCAAAACTGATCCCGGAGGCTGAAAAGGTGAATTCACATTTGGAATAGTTTTATCAAATTAATCAGTTAATGTTGACACTAAGATTGACAACTTGTAGTAAATGTTAAGGTGTATGAGTCGTGTAAATTTAATTGAAAATTACAATTATATGATGAAAATATTGAATCCATTCAATTGCTTACAAGTTTTTCTATATTAAGAATATTTACTCGGAGCAATTATTGTTTACAAATATTATCGTTAGTTACTTGAAATCAAATAATTGCTGGTAAAAAATAAGTTGAAAGACTGAATTTGACATTGAATAACCCAACAAACGTTTCTATGACATAAAAATCAACCAACCAACAAACCTTTTACGTTGTTTCTTATTTTATTAAAAACGTTTTGGCCGTTCCATTCTACAGACATATGAAAAATGAGTGATGTCTTTTTTTTTCAGTTGTCCAAACAAGAAATGGTGCTTATCATAAAAGAAACTGAGTATTTAAATCAAACGAGTCTTAGCTTAAAAACTGTTATTATCAAATAGGAATAGTTACTTTAAATCATATAAATGTTTGAAAAGAAAAGACTGACTTCAGCATTAAATAACCTAAATCTTGACATGCCACCAACTGGATTAATCAACCAAGATTTTTGAGACGTAAATTCTATTAAATGTAATCAGCCTGCCATTAAACACACATTTTCACGTTTCTTTCGAGAAAAATTTTAGAAATACAGTAGTTCTCTTCTTGATTGTATCCGTTGGTGCGCGTGACCTTCTATTCAATGTAATTGGTACGCCTATGCACTTTTTTTGCAGCAAATGTGTCTACTTAACGTCTTTTGACAGAAACTAAATGGTTATAAATTAACTGGAAGAGATATTTGGTTAGGGTGTCTGCAGGATGAATCTTTGACGTCATTCATCAGGCTCTAGAACCAGAAACTTCCTGCAAGAATGTTTCAAAAGTTTTCAGCAGTTCTGGTTGAAGATAAGACGATAAAATGATAACACCGACTCCTGGTACAAACGACAAGTTTTTTTTATGAAATTAAAATCCGCTGAAATAAAGAATAAATAATCTGCGACCACTTAGGGAGGTAGAATTCACTGGTGTAAGAAGGCTTTGATACACAACAAATAGTTATAAAGGTATCTGATGTTTTTCGGGAGACCAAATATTTTAATCAAATGAATCTTTTATATATGTTGTCGGGATATTCAACAAATAAGATTAATTTTGCCAAAAGAGTTTATGTCAAGAGGACGCACTGTTTATAGTTGCACCTATTTCATGCTAATCAACTGTGATGAATCCTTTCATGTCCCAGAAGACTGTCACAGCATGACATTTTTTACTGATCAATGCGTACAGGATTTTTTCTTTATTAGAGATTTATTGAGTTTCCACTCCAGTTTTTTTTTTTTTTACTTACGCTCCATGTTTAGCTTATTTGCAAACATATTTCAATAAAATATGCTTCTCTGTACCCATCATAAATTGGTCTGTAAATTTTCTCTCCTCAAAAATTTCATGAGAGACCTCTGTTCGAGCTTGAAGCTCTTTCTTGTATTTACCACCATTTTGAATAGCCTAAAAACAAATATTTTTGCGAGATCAAAATATTTTTTGCTATATCCCAGACAATGCAAAGTGTACGTTTACTTTGGATTTTTTTCGGGATTGATTTATTGTAAAAATTACTTTAATCTCTTAATCCAGACAAAGTGTTCCAAGTTTAAACAGAGGTTTATTTTTTAAATATTTCCATACTAAAAAGTGCAGAAAAATGTAAAATTTACCGAACAATCCATGTGAAATTTATAGAAGAATGTCAGATGTTTTAGTCAAAAAGAAATGTTTACAAATCGGGTGAACATTTATATCAACAACGAACCTGAGTCGAAAAGATACTAAATCTCGACTTGAGAAAAGTTCTGACCCCAGTGGTCACTAATGAAGGTCATAAAAGGGTTCATTACTATTGATTATCGTGAAAAAGTGCAATTATAAGCCGGTGTCCAGATGGCCAAACCATCCGGCAAAATTCACCATATTTTGATAATGACTTTTGTATATATATATATATATATATATATACGCTCCCCCATGGGGGTTGAGCACTCTGGCGAAGGAATTGTCGGCCGCCGCTAGCGTAATGCAAAGCTCTTCAAAAGAATTGAGCACTCTGGTAGCCGATAGGGTATAAAAATGTAAACAAAGGCTGCTGCTGCTGTTGCTAAATAAATACCTTAAAAATTCCCTTAGCCAACGTGGTCCGCTTGGTGACCGAGTGGTCTGAAACTTGTCTAACGTAAAGTTGGACGGGTCTCGATCCCGGCTTTGAGCGTCCTGCGTGTCTAGCCACACTGAAGAGTTCCGATAGAACGAAACAGTCTGTCTGTGGATGACAATATATATATATATATATATACAATATATATCTATACAATATATATATATACAATATATATATATATATATATATATATATATCATCATATCGCACTGGTAGCACGGATATCCCTGACCCTCTCTCGCCACTCCTCCCTATCGTTCATCGCCCTAGGTAGGTCTTCAACATCCCGTATCCTCACATAGCTGCTGAATGTATGTTCGTGCTGGTCGTCCTGCTTTTGCACGGCCATGTGTGGGGGTCCATAAGCGTACATCTCTTATGAGTTCGTCCCTGTTTCTTCAGCAGTGTCCTGCATGTCTGGTTTATATATATATTATTGCAAGATTCTAGGGATATAAAAACAAATTCAGAAAAGTTTTCGAGAGCTTTTAGCACTCGATATTTCCTGTTCTTTTGTTGGGTCTTTTTGTATTTTACTATCAAAACAATCACATTCATAAATGACCATGTGAAAAACAAGTTTCTGACTTTGTCTGCTCCTACAAAAACACTTTTCTGATTCATAAAGAACGTTCTTGTTTTCCTCTTTTTTGGTCAGAGGTAGCATATTTTGCAACCTAATGAGATTTCCTGTGACATCAAATGAAACTCAGAAGTAAAGATCATCCATGCAAGAAAGCCAAATCCACGTATTGCAAGACGTCAGGCCCCGAAGATTTACCTTTTTGGCTATGACCCATGTACATACCCATCACAAAGTCCTGGCGGCAACACCCCGCAAGACACCAGCTGTACGGCCGCCTGTCTCCTATCACGAAAACTTTTCAAGTTAGACGAACCAGACATGCAGGACACTGCTGGAGAAGCAGGGACGAACTCATAAGTGATGTACTCTTATGAACCCCCACACATGGCCGTGCAAAAGCAGGACGACCAGCACGAGCATACATTCAGCAGCTATATGAGGATACGGGATGTTGTCCTGAAGACCTGCCTAGGGCGATGAACGATAGGGAGGAGTGGCGAAAGAGGGTCAGGGATATCCGTGCTACCAGCGCAATATGATGATGATACATAAAATGTTTGATAGTAACAGAATTCAATTGAAAATAAGCATTTTTTTGACATTAAATAGACATTACATTTGAATACAAAAATAAATTCAATTTTCATAAAGTTCATATATTAGAAAGAAGTTAAATTGGCTATTATTCCGATATGAATATCTTTATCCAAAATATACAGAAAGAAATGTATGCTTAAATTTGTCATAATATCAAACCTAATGAACTCTGACAAACCCATAGAATGATCTCGATTTAAAATTGCCGCCGCAAGAGCAGACATGATATTTTAGGTGCTATCATGCGATGGAATGGTGAACATTCGGCGTTTGAGGTTGAAACTTACAATTTGCATAACCCAAATTCATAACAGATAACGCCAATCCTTATTTAATAAAACAATTAATATCAGCGTACAATTCATTGTGTACGGCAATGTCGAATCTTTTATTTTTGTTTCCGACTGGACGAGAATCTTGAGTGAAATGAAACAATGAAATATCAAAGGATAGGAACAAATGAAACATGTCAAATACACATGTATGGTTTAATAAAGCGTTGCTATAGCTTTCTCGCCATTCTTTAATACGTTCTATAAAAAAGAACGGCAGAGAACACAAAATGTTTCATCTCCAAAGGTCAAAATAGGCGTGATACAAAATGAAAAACACTTTGACAAAATCATATAATTTGGTGCTGTTGATGCCAACACAAAATTTCAGCCGAATTCAGCAATCCGCTCAGTTTAAACGTTTAAAACTTTTGCTCGGAATTCTAGAGTACAATTGAGGAAGGTTGCAAAATGGATTAACCAAAACAATAAACCGAATACCCCTGGAAATGAAAAGAATTAATCTCAACGTTACAGAACGTACTAACATATTCGGTCCGACTTAGAAGGGAATGAACAAGGACCATAGAACGTACATTTTATTCCACCCATTTATCGTTTCTCAAGTTTCTTTAAACCAACACCCCACCAAATATTCTAAAAGAAAAAAATATGTCGATTTTGTTTTTGGTTTAACTTGGAACTTTTCATTACCCTCTCGAAACTTTGGAACTTATTTCTGAGAAAGTCTTACGAAATTCCTCATTAAGATAATTTTGTCCTTTTTAATTTAGATAACTTCCCAGATGTCTAGTTGGTTCTGCTTCTTAAGATTCATCTCTCTTCCACTCTCTTCGTTGCGTTTCGTGGGGTACGCTGAAGAATGTAATGGTTGCATGATAACAGGTTCTTCGCTAATAAAATGCCAGAAATTCAAATTAATGAGCTCAGCAGTGGAATGATAATTGGATCGATATGTTCAGCATGCATATGTGCAGTCACTCCATTATGCGATAACAACAAAGATTATATAAATCAAGAAGACTCTTCTTTTGTTTTCATATAATTTTGATAGAAAATGTTTAACATTATAACTCTACGAAATTTTGGGTTTCAAGTTATATATATATATATATATATATATATATATATATATATATATATATATATATATATAAGTTCATTAATGTAAATGTGGGATTTTTGTACTGTATAGCGTATTTATATCAGTAAAGACAAAAATGTATTTATTAATAATTCGAAAGAAAACGTTGATGCAGTCAGTGCTTAGACATGTCAAAGCCAATATTAAATATGGTTCGTTCAAAAGGAATGAAACAGAATCTGTATTTTTCAAGAGGTAAATGGACGACTGTATCTCTGGTATTCAGCACACTTATCCCAGCGAGTTTTCTATTTCTCTAAAATTCCTATTTTGATATGATGTGATGATGCTCCGTCGTATACCTTTAATGTTTTCTACATCTTCAAATCTGAACTTTCAGTTTAGGAAACTACAGAAAGTCTCATGGACTGATGAATACGGAGGGTGTTGCACTTGCACGATCCTGCGTCTCACACAAAAAGTACTGAGACTAGTCCAAGTGTTTTTTGTTGTTTTTGTGAGTGGAGGAGAGGGTTTAAATCAGTACTGACCCATCTAGACTTCCCCTAAACTTCACCTCGACTTCACACGAGGATCGTTCAAAAGTTCTAAATTTCACCTCGACTTCACACGAGGACCGTTCAAAAGTTCTAAACTTCACCTCGACTTCACACGAGGATCGTTCAAAAGTTCTAAACTTCACCTTGAATGAAGAGCAATCGCTGAACATTTTTGTGGTGGTAATATACTACAACGAGATTTCTGTGCAGGTGAGGCCCATAGAAAGTTGAGAGGTGTGCGACAAATTTAAAATCTAAGGGAGGCTTAGAGCTTCTTGGGCGACCTTCATTTATATATATCATTGTTTAGATAAGGGGGACGTTCCAGTGGCATAATGGCAAAATTGCGAGACTACTGGCCCGAAGTTAGCGAGTTTGATCTCCAGCCGCGTATTTACATTCACATTTGGATTAATACCCTTGGAAAAGGGATAAGCCCTCTTATTTTCATAACTAAGTGCTAAATAATCTCACTGCTGTTGTTCTACAAACGTGGTTTTAGCATTAAATAACCCCAAAAGGTTGATATGCCATTGAATAAAGAAACCAAACGAAACCGTATAATATAAACTCGCGACACATACCCATATTACACAAAGGTTTTAAGATGATCACTGATCACAAATTATTTGTCTCCAAATCTTTATTCATCCTTGCTTATCGTGCATCTTATTTTGAAAATCTAACAGATTTTTCGTATGAAAGAGTCTCAGGAGAGATAATAATTATGAGGTATTTGTTCCTCTTATTTGGCTAAGAAAATCCAAATATTTTTGTTCATATGGTGACTATTTATGTATGAAAAATGTCTTTTCTGTATACTTTTATCTGTTCTATATTTAAATAGCCATCATTTCTTTGGGAACTTTTTCATCTACGAGAAAAATTAAGTTTAAAATTCGAAATGAGTGAAATGCTTGATTGATTTACTATGACAGTGGATGTTCATTTTACACAATGTTAATGCACTCTGCCAACATTGGAATATTGTTTATGTGCGTTTTTATGCAAATATGCATATCAGAAGATATTTTCCTTAAATCATAGAACAAGAAAAAAAGCATTTTCTTTTTCATTTCGATTTGTAACAAAATTATTTCATTTTATCAAATCTTTTAAAAACCTTTTGTCACATCTAAAATGATGAAAACTTAAAATAATGAAACTAGATATGTAATAGTAATGCATAAAGATTTAAAAAAAAATAAAATTATAATATGATGAAAGAGTTGAATGAATTTGGTAAATATAGAGTAGTCAAATTTTAGAAAAATATTTTATATGAATTATGTATTTTGTTTAAAGTAAATAATTTAAACCAATAAATAGAAGAGAAATAGAAATAATGAATATAATAAAGTCAAATAAATAAAGGAATAAAATAAAATAAATTAACAGATGATTATAAATAGATAAACTATTTTATAAGTTAAAGAAATCGACACTTCAAGTTTTGAAATCATTTCAGTTCTCTTAGACATTTACGTAACTGGAAATTGTGGCGTTAACTTTTGGGATTACTTAACACTTTATTGGTATCAAAAGCAGATTCAGTTTAGAGAATATAATAATTAGGATACAATTTAACTAATATTTACTAATACTTTAGTTAAAATATGTCTAAGAATTGCCGAGCCTTACTAGTACGGAAGGATATTGGTAAGATAGATAGAGATAGATCAATAGATATATAGGAAGAAAGAAAGAAAGAAAGAAGGCAGATATGAATTAAAATACGATACTGAATGACTCCAGATCGTTTCAACGTCCTGACGAGTGGATAAAAGTAGATAATGATTAACTCAGGTAAGACATATTGTCGATTGAGGATAAATTGTACTTTATTTAAAAAGACACGTCAATGCAATATACAAAATACTTTTAAAAGGATTAAAAATAAACAAAGAGAAAAAAATGAGAAAAAGGTTTTAGAGTTATAAAACGAAATAAACAAATTTTGTTTGCAGAGATCCTATTCTGGCACAGATCAGAACATGTGGGCATTCAGTTAGGAAATAAATTAATTTTATTGGACTAGTAGATTGAGTGTTCATTAATAACCCAGGAGACCAGAGTTCAATCCCAGGTCGAGTCATACCAACCAAAGACTCAAAAAAATGATACTTGATACCAACTTGCTTAACACTCAGCATTATAAAGTACGCATCAAGGGTCAACAGGAACAATCCAGGGAAAGGAGTAGCACTTTCCCTTACATCTCGGTGTGGTAGCTGTGATATAGAGACAGCCTTCAGGTCACCCTCAACTACAGTCGCCAACTTTATTTGTTTTACTTTTCTGCAGACGTCAAAAATATTCACGAAACTTTAAGTCTGACACAACAACACAAGAAAAGTTGGTTGGTTGTATGGCATCTTAACTATTGTTGGGTTATTTAATGCAGAAATCGTCATTTTTCAAACAATTTTATGGTTTTCAGCAACTATTGAAAATAATCCTTTGCGAATAAGTTTAGTTTTAAGTGTTATATTTTGACCCCTCGCCCCGGCCTAAAAATGCTATTCCAAGGTGATACAACGGAAGGAAGTGACACATTCCAATGGCCAGTAATCGAAAGAGATCGCGTGGGCAGATTAAGACTTATGATATGGGAAAAGGTGAAGGTCCCATTCTGCCATTACAGTCATGCACCGGAAGAGAGTAACCTCTGAACTGCATGACAGTTATTTCCGCTTGATGACGATTAAACATTCGATTTCAAAGACCCAGTAGCCGATCGTGTAGGCGTTGAGGTATTATCTAACTCAGTTGAGTTTGGGTCCCAGGGCAGTTGCCAGCAGAGTTCCAGACATTAGAGACCAGATGTGGTAGGGAAAGCCACACCCGACCGAGGGGGTCCTCGGAAAAGCCCC
This sequence comes from Sepioteuthis lessoniana, assembly GCA_963585895.1. NCBI lineage: Eukaryota > Metazoa > Mollusca > Cephalopoda > Myopsida > Loliginidae > Sepioteuthis > Sepioteuthis lessoniana. The sequence goes on along the minus strand of OY757921.1, from coordinate 100,777,361 downwards.
GATGGAGTCGACCCCAAGGCCTCTGGTTGAACATCAGGAGAACAATAAAGACACAACGTGACGGTCATAACAGTGGGGTCAAAATATGAAGTTTATGTTCGGTCTCCGGCATCCTCTCACATGCAACCCTTCAACAACCCTTTCAAAACTTGCAATAAAGTGAGAGGTGAATATTTTGTAAAGAAGTCTTCCTGCGTCTTCCTTCCTTCATGCGTCTTAATTATGGTATCGTTGTGATGCTGAATGAACGTGTAAATAACTATATAACATAAGTAACTGTTCTAATACTAATTATTCATACAAAATTATATGATTTTAAGTAACAATTCCTTGTTAAATATCAATATTTATTTGTTTGCACATAATTATATGGTTTCAAGTATTCCTCTCAGTAACTAATAATTTGCTTTGAGTCATACGATTTCACGTTAAAGAAGGGGGAAGAGGACTTTCCAGCATCGACGACAGCGTTGACGAATCGATACAACGACTCGAAGACTACATTGAAAAACACGAACGAGGACTGATTACAGTCACCAGAAGCAATACTGATGATACGATAGATAACAGAATGATAATAACCAGGAAACAAAAATGGGAAGAAAAACAACTCTATGGACGACTAATAAACAACCTCTCACACCACAAAACCTGGACGTGGCTAAGAAAAGGAACCTCTAAGAGAGAAACAGAATCTCTCCTAATGGCAGCACAAAACAACGCCATAAGAACCAACCATATCAAGGCGAGAATAGATAAGACTTTACAAAATATCAAATGTAGGCTATGTGGTGACAGAGATGAAACGATCAATCACATAATAAGCGAATGCTGCAAATTAGTACAGAAAGAGTTCAAGACTAGACACGGCTGGGTGGGCAAGGTGATCCAGTGGGAAATATGCAAGAAATTTAAATTTGACCATATCAACAAATGGTATATGCACAACCTAGCACCTATCCTAGAAAATGACACGCATAAACTTCTATGGGACTTTGACATACACACGGATCACCTAATTTCGGCCAGAAGACTAGATCTTATAATAAACAAAAAAAAAAAAAGAAAAAAAAGAAGAGAACTTGCAAAATTATCGACTTTGCTGTCACGGCTAACCACAGAATAAAACTGAAAGAATGTGAAAAGAAGGATAAGTACCTCGACCTTGCTAGGGAATTGAAAAAACTATGGAACATGAAGGTGACAATTATACCAATTGTAATTGGTGCGTTTGGAACAGTAACTAAAGGATTACTAACGGGACTGGAAGATTTGGAGGTTGGCAAACGAGTGGAGACCATCCAAGCTACTACATTATTGAGAAAGGCCAGAATACTGAGAAGAGTCATGGAGTCTTGAGAAGACTTGCTGTCACTCAAATTCCAGTGAAAGACCATCAGCTTACGCTGATGTGAAAAACTCTAATGAGTAATGATAATAATAATGATAATAATAATAATGATAATGATAATAATTTGAACACATTTATATAGTTTCAAGTATTCTAAAGAAATACTAATAATTTGTGCACTATGGCATAGTTTCAAGTATTCTCGTTTAATGCTATTATTTTGCACAGTTATACGGTTTGAAATATTTCTATAGTAGTAATTTTTATACAGATGGTTTCGAGTATTCCAAGCGATCATATGGGTTCAATTAGCTAATGATAAACGCTGTAAATTTTGATTGGAGTAAGAAGAACAAAGAAATTTTAGGATTAGCATTTTCCTTTTCTCTTCTCTATGTTACTTGATTGGAATTTGTTTGACAAAAAACCTGTTAAACCAAAAGTGACAAATAGGAATGTTTAAAGTAGTTTGGAATCCTTATTAAACGATGAGCAAAAGTTAGGAATTGTTGAAAACCAGATAATAGCTTGGATTTAAACAACTAAACAGGAGTCTCAGTTATAAGCTAATC